>NADL03000608.1:600000-858749 GCA_002205965.3 Kappaphycus alvarezii | reverse complement strand
CCTCACGAGACCTGGGATCCAACTTCTTGAGATCCTTCTTAGGAATAACGTACCAACATTGCGCACCGAACACTCGCAGATGGGAGATATCTGGTGGTGTTCCATTCCGAAGTTCATAAGGAGTAGTATTGTCGGGCAGGGAACTCGATGTAACCCGATTTAGTACATACACAGCGGTAGAAAGCGCTTCAGCCCAGAAGTGCTTTGGAAGGGACTTGTGATGCAGCATTGATCGGACCAGATTGAGAAGGGTTCGGTTCATTCTTTCAGCTGTTCCATTTTGCTGAGGAGTATGAGCCACTGTAAGCTGATGTTGAATACCTTGTGCCTCCAGGAAGTTCTTGAATGCTGTAGATAGATATTCGCCTCCGTTGTCCGACCGTAAAGCCTTTACCAGAAGCTGATCGTTCTCGAACGGGATTTTGGTGTCATTGAACTCGAGGACGTGAAGAGCTTAAAGAGACTGGCTGGTGTGTTTTTCTGCGAAGGCCTTGTAGTTCTTGAAGCACTCTAAAACCTTAGATTTGTGAGTGATAGGATAGGCGACTGTCCATTTAGAATAGTCATCAATGAAAGACACTAAGTACCGCGCCCCACCGAGAGATGGAATCTCCACAGGCCCTAAAACATCTGAGTGAACCAGTTGGAGGGGTTTCGTAGACCGCCCTTTTCTTGACTTTGGGATTGGTGCACGGTGTGATTTTCCAAGAATGCATCCCACACAAGAGTCAGGGGTCCCAGAGTTGACGTATTTAACACCTGTGACAGCTCCATGACTGACCATTGACTTGATCTCAGCGGTATTAATGTGAGCCAGTCGCTCGTGCCATGTCTTCAGAGATGTAAGCAAGGAAACTTCCGAGTCATTAGCCTTTGATGGACTTTGACAGGTATCTAGTATATAAAGGCCTTTGACAAGAGTGCCGGTGGCCACTAGAGATCCATCGGTGTTGTCTGTAAGCAGAACAGCGTTGCGATTGAATTGGGAGTTAATGCCGCGATTTGCCATTTCGGATACCGAGAGCAGCTGGTATCGTAGGGTAGGAACGTGAAGTACGTTCTTTAGTAGGCATTGAACGGTATCCTTTTTATAACGGAGAGTCAGCACTACATCACCTGTTCCCTCGATAGAGGCTGTAGAATCTGCTCCCAGATCCAGAGTTGAGTTAGCCGAGGACTCTTGGTATGAAACAAAGGCCGAGCGATCGTGCGTGACATGGGAGGTACAGCCCGAATTGATAACCCATTCATTAGCAAGGGATACAGAGCTACCAATAGTTTGTAGCGCCACATTGGCTTGGTTCAAGGAATTCGCTTCAATGTGACAATTATTTCCATCAACCGAGTGATCGGTGGTGACATTGCTTACAACGATCTCGTTCTCACATTCCGGAGTTGCAGCGTTGCAATCAGCGACGCGATGATTAGGCATGGATACCAAGCAGACGAGGTCTCTGTCTTCTTCTTTCTCAAGGGAAGCTTGGGAAGCTACAAGACCTTTTCCCCATCTCGGCCCTTGTTCAAGTGGGCTCGAGCTGGGTGGCCAACAGGAGCAAGGTGTGGGTACTTTTTGAAGCAGCGACTGCTGTCACGATGCCTTCCACAGTGTATGCACATCTCAGCGGTAGGGTCTCGCTTGAACTTGGGCCGTTGCTTTCCAAAAAGAGCCGCGGATTCCGAAGCCCTCAAGGCGTCCTGATCTCGTTGGGCATGGCGCTGCTCCTCTTGGCGGCATCTGCTTTGAACGAACTCGAAGGAGAATTTGTCGTCATCGAGATGAGCAGCGTCAAGGGCCGAGATGAGATTATCAAAGCGATCTGGCAGGCCGTTAAGTAGCGCCATGGCCATTTCGCTGTCTTCGATGTGGACGGACATCGACTTGAGAGTGGCAGCGAGCTGGCGGATACGGGCGGCGAACGAGAGCACTTTCTCGTTCGGGATCATCTTGGCGGTATAGAATCGGCGCCTGGCAGCCAGTTTATTGAGAAGAGTATGCTTCTCAAAGATATCACAAATCAGGGACCACATGACCTTGGCGGTATTGGCATGCTGGACTTGTTCGAGATGGGTATCAGATAGAGTCAGTCCGATGGTAGCCCTAGCCTTGCAATCCGCCTTCTTCCATGCGGAGTATGTAGGTGACGAGGTTTCCGGAGGGTCTTCAGTAAGGTGGTCGTCAACTTCCCTCAGTGAGAGCAATAGTTGAATTCTCGACTTCCAGATGTGGATGTTGTCATCACGGAGCTTCTCGAGGCTGTCGAGTCGAAGTCCTGAAGAGTCCATGGAGAAAAGCAGTGGAGTGAGAGAAAAAAAAACTGTGCTTATAGATAGAGGGAGCACAGGGGGTCGAGAACAGATTTAATTATTTCTATGATTAATGTGCCTGTTGCGATCGTGTCTCGTCTGGAAGAGGCGATTGCAGCAAACACACGGAGTGATGGCTGATCTCCTCTCGACTCTGTTTCGACACTTCTTTCCACCTCTGTGCTGCTCGAGCTGCTTTGGACCCGAGACTTTGAGTTGGCAAAGGTCACAAACCAGGAGGGAAGACTTGGGCTTGGAGATAGGGGGAACAGGAGTTGGAGGTAGGGGAACGAATGGAGCCGGAGAGAGAGGTTCGACTGAAAGAGGAGTCGGAACCCTTGGAGATGAAAGAACAAATGCAACAGAAGGGGCAGCAGGAGAAAGTGGAGATTGGATGGGAGCAGCTGGAGCTGGAGATGTCGAAGCCGGAGAAGGAGAGATGAGAGAAACCACTTGAATGGGTCGAGGTGTCGGAGGTTTCGGATCCTTCTTCTTCTTCGGCTCTCCTCCCTTTGATTTCTTGCTTGGCTTCGATACTCTGCTCGATGAGGCAGGAAGCGGCTTGGAGCGAAGGTTCGTTGGCTTTGACTTCTTTCGTAGAGGTTTCGGAGCTAGAGATTTCGGACGAGCAGGCAGTTTCGGACGGTTGGCAAGGGAAAGGATATGGTTTAAGAAGGAGTCCTTCTTCTCCGGAGGAGGAGGCTTGGAGACGACTTCGACGTGAACAACCTCTGGAGTAGTTGCTGTGGAAGGAATGTCGTTACCTTCGCCGTCCGACTCAATAGCGGAATCGTCGATGAAACGGCACTTCGGACGGGCAGGAAGCTTGGCGGAGGATTCGTCGAAGGTAAGGCGGCGAATCACGGTCGTTCGGAGGGATGTCGATGCCGCGACGAAATACGGAGAGTGAGATGACCACTGGTGACAGAAATTTGTGAGGTTAGGCGGAGGATAAGGCAATGCTTCGGGATGGTATGAGAAAAGCAAAGTATGTTTTGGACTTACTGTGGCGACTAGGCACGGGCCGTGAGACAAACCGGGGTATGTAACACGGGGGCGAGACAAGAAGCAACGAGTGCAAGACGGGCCGCAAGATGTACTGGAATCTGTGGTGTGGGAATGAAGAGCGGCGACGGGCTGCAAAACCAACAGGAGTAGGTAGAGCAGGGACGACGGACGCTAAGCAGGCCACAAGACAGGAGGTCAGTAGATAATGCAGAGACGTCAAGAGAGTGCGGTCAAACCTTACGGCCTTTTTTTTTTTTTTTTCTTTCCTAGTAGCCTCCGCGAAGTTGTTCAGTCTGTCCCTATACGGAGTATAGGATAGCGTCCGGGGTGCGCGAGCAAGCGAGATGGATTCGTGAGCAGCGCTAGTGTCCTGGGCCCATAGCCTGATGGACAAGGAGAAGGGAGAGAGCGCGAGCGGACGAGAGAGAGAGCGAGAAGAGGGAGAGAGAGCGAGTGGAGAGAGAGGGAGAGCAATAGGAGAGAGTGAGTGAGCGACCAAGGAAAAGAGTTGAGAGAAGGGAAAGTGGTAAGAGACTTTACTTCGACCAAGAGTGGGATGAGACCATGGCTTATATAGACTTCAGGGCAAGTCGCTTTGATGCTTCGGCACGACCTGTGGAAGTTCCCAGAAGCCATGTAGACGACGGTGAAGGAATAACCCTAAACCTATCCGAGCTGATCTGAAAAAGATCAGCTCAAGCTCACAGCATAGTACAGTGCATAAACGTAACGGTCAAGATCTAGATTGAACAGTAAAGTACAGTAGCTGTCCCCGCATACATTGGCAGTAAGCTGTAATTGTTCCAACAGTGACCTGGATGAAAGGTGAACTGAACAAGAGATTTGAGATGAAAGATTTAGGCGAGGCCAAAAGTGCATTGGGCTTGAAATAAGTAGAAAAAGGGTCCCTAGATGGATCTGTATCTCGCAGACAGAGTATGCCAAGTCCATTTTGAAACGTTTGGTATGGCCAGTTGCAATCCCGTGAGGACTCCAATGGAACAAGGATTACACCCTGAGACGTCAACCAGCCCGTATTGCGATGTACCATATCGACAGATCATTGGCTGCTTAATGTTTCTTATGGTAGGGTCACGTCCAGATCTTGCATATGTGGTGGGAAAACTGTCCCAACACTGTGAGAACCCTCGCGAGGACCACTGGCAAGCAGCCAAAAGAGTTCTGAGATATATCAAAGGAACGCTCTCACTAGGTGTAGTTCTAGATGGAAATCTCCCAGTGCAAATTCTAGAGGGCTTCAGCGATGCAGACTGGGGTGGTTGCTTGGACTCGAGAAAGTCCACCAGTGGATATGTTTTCAAACTGTGTGGGGAGCTATTAGTTGGTCATCTAGGAGACAAACGGTCGTTGCGAAATCCACATGCGAAGCGGAGTATATTGCACTGTGTGAGGCTTGCAAAGAGACAGCTTGGCTCAGGTGCCTTCTTGCAGACGCACTGGGAAAGTCGAAAGACAGCACAGTTACAATCGGGTGTGATAATGCTGGTACAATAGCGTTTGCGGGTAACGAAGTAGTGAACAGGCGAAATAAGCACATTGACATATCATATCATTTGTCCGAGATGCTGTAACTCGAAAGATTGTTTCACTGTTTCACGTGCCTTCTACAGATATGCCAGCAGATATACTCACCAAGCCTCTTAGTCGCATTCTATTCATAAAATGCATAAAGTCTCTAGGCCTCGGAGAGCTGCACGATGCTTAGGTCATGTAATCGAGGGGGGTGTTGTTGATTTGGCAAGACGATCACATGACCCCCACATCGGTGCCAAACCTCATGAGAGGCATGAGGCATGTTCCACGTGTACACATGCACACGTGTTGAATGAAGGGTGGCCCTAAGGCATTTCGGAAGTGATGAAAGGAACAAGGGATGATGAGGGATGAGGAGAGAGAATGAAAAGGGAAGTAGGGAAAGAGTGTAGATGGATAAAAGAAACAGAAAGGAGATAGAACGGCAAGGGTGAGGTTGGTGTTGAAATCAAAGGCAAGTCCGTGCCTCTTCTTTACTTGGGTGAGCTATTAGACTACAACTATATACTGTTTGCCGGTACTCACTTCGGCTTCGTGACAGCAAAATGAAAGTAGCAAAATCTACATTTGCAATACTATCTTTGTTGCTCCTATAGCCTACCCAAGCCGAGATGCCTCAGAATCCCTGATTTGCATGCGCGGGAAATTCATAATTACCGATATTCAAAACGTAAGTAACATTGCGTGCATGCTAGCCATGCATGTTCTGTTACGTAAACGTACACTAAAACAGTCAACCCGTGAATTATGCCTTACGTGACCCGCCAACGCAACTGTAATCTCTCGGCCTGTAACAGAGCCCAAAGGCGGGAACTTAAGGCGGGAACTTAAAATATCATAAAAGTAGAAAACAATTTTTGGCGGCTTGTCTCACGTTGTTACGTAACAGTACGTAAATCTCATGCAGGCCGTTCAACGTGAATTAAGCCTTACGTGCTATACGTGCAATACTGTAAAAGCAACGTGGCTGCATCAACATACTTTGGCTGCATACTTGTGCAAGAGTGATTTGTATGCAGCCAGTATAATGAGTATAGTGTAAACTGTATGCAGCCAGTCCAGGCAACTATAGGATAAATATAGAAACCACTGTTTACTTGTACACGTACGTCACCTATAATACTGTACACGTACGACAGAGAGGAGACAATACACGTATGCCACATAGGAGACAGTACACGTATGACACACTGGGTACAGTACTTGGAGCCTAGAATAGAGACAAACCATCAACCAACCATAACATGCCAAGTGTCAGAATGCTCCACAATGATCAGCTCAGATGTCGCCACTTGGAGCGATGTGAGTGGTATGGAGGCGTATCTAGCAGCCAATCAGAGGGCAGAATACCAAGTGGTTTGAAAAAAGGTAAAATGCGCCGTGATTTTGAGTTGCCCGAAAATGAGCTTTCGTCCCAGGCAACTATCGATTTGGCCCATTTTACACGTGTCATAGGTGTACGCATAGAAGAAGGGTGCAACTCGCTTTTCATGCTACAGGTGTACACGTGTCCAGGTGGCAACTAAAAACCATGGGATCGCATGCATTCTATCCATTTTTCAACACTCCCCTCGATCACATTGTTTTTTACATTAATTTTTGCTCCCCTTACTACCCATCACAATGAGTCTGACAAGTTTTCT
This sequence comes from Kappaphycus alvarezii, assembly GCA_002205965.3. Lineage (NCBI taxonomy): Eukaryota > Rhodophyta > Florideophyceae > Gigartinales > Solieriaceae > Kappaphycus > Kappaphycus alvarezii. Next base: position 852,240 of record NADL03000608.1, on the reverse strand, counting down.
CATCTGAACTCGCCCTAGTGGTTTTGTCAAAGCGTCAGCAACATTTTCAGTTGTTGGCACGTAGACCAAGTCCACCTCTTTACGCACAACTGCATCTCTTACAAAGTGGTATGCAATATCAATGTGCTTGTTGCGTCTGTTGGTGCTCTCGTTTCGAGCGAGCTCCATAGCCCCCTGGTTATCGCTGTATATTGTAGTAGCATGATCAATTCCAAGTTGCTTTCATGCCCAGCGATGTCCAGGTTTCAAGGATGTCCCGAACGACACGTCTCAGCCATATTGCTTCTTTACTTGCTGCAGTTAACGAAATGTATTCGGCCTCACATGACGAAGCTGCGACAACCGTTTGCTTTCGCGAGCACCAACTTACCCCACTTCCAGCCATGCGAAACACGAAACCACTCGTCGATTTGCGATCGGACACATCTCCGGCCCAATCCGAGTCACAGTATGCAGACAAGCCCAGATCAGCATTCCCTCGGAACACAAGACCTAAATCTTTGGTCCCAGCGAGATACCTTAACACTCTTTTTACTGCTAACCAATGCTTCTCTCTTGGTTCTTCGCAGAAACGTGCAAGTTTGCCAACCGCATAAGATATATCAGGTCGTGTTCCAACAGACAAATACATGAGAGATCCAATGGCGCTCCTGTATGGAGCATCTGTCCGAGCATCACTACCCGTATCTACCGACCGATCCACGTTCAACTCGTCTGTGTTTAGATTCATAGGAGTTGGAACAGGTCTACAATTCTGCATTCCAAATCGCTCTAAAACGCTGTCTACAAAGCATGGCTGGGATAAACACAAGGATCGTTCGGATCTCCGGCGAGAAATTTCAAGCCCAACAACTTGTCGCACATCAGGACCTGGAGCTGCATCAAATGGACGTTAAGACGGCATTTCCGAACGGTGATTTGGAGGAGGACGTGTACATGGAACAGGCTGATAGATTTAAGGACGCCTCGAAACCAAATCATGTCTGCAAATTTCTGAAAGCCTTGTATGGTTTGAAACAGGCACATAGACGGTGGCACCAGAAAATTGATTATTTTCTTGTTGATGGGCTCAAAATCAAAAGTAGCACTAATGATCCCTCTGTTTATGTAAAATTTGTACCGACCTCCGACTCAATCATGATCATCCTCCTGTATGTTGATGACTTGCTGCTTGCAGGAAACAACATGGAGGCGATTGCATGGATGAAGGGGGAGCTGAACCGCCGTTTTGAAATGAAAGATTTGGGCGAAGCGAGAATGGTTGTTGGGCTTGAAATTTCTCGCCGGAGATCCGAACGATCCTTGTGTTTATCCCAGCCATGCTTTGTAGACAGCGTTTTAGAGCGATTTGGAATGCAGAATTGTAGACCTGTTCCAACTCCTATGAATCTAAACACTGACGAGTTGAGCGTGGATCGGTCGGTAGATACGGGTAGTGATGCTCGGACAGATGCTCCATACAGGAGCGCCATTGGAGCTCTCATGTATTTGTCTGTTGAAATACGACCTGATATATCTTATGCTGTTGGCAAAGTTGCACGTTTCTGCGAAAAACCAAGAGAGAAGCATTGGTTAGCAGTAAAAAGAGTGTTAAGGTTGTTGAAAAAGGGATCGAATGCATGCGATCCCATGGTTTTTAGTTGCCACATCGACACGTGTACACTTGTAGCTAACTTCCATGTTTTGTTCCGAACGATCGAGTCTCGCTCGGACTCGATGGCGGACTTCCAAAAGTCTGCGTCCGGTCCTGTCGCCGCGTGTCTGTACGAGATGTTGACAACATTTGTAACGAGAGCCGTGTCATTAGGTGTCAAGGATATGTTTGATCTCCACCAAGCATTTGGGGCTTCGAATCCTTTCAGATCTCCGAGGAGCTACAGACACCTCAGGGGGTTCAGGGATTTCGTTATCTGTACCTACGTTTTCGGCGACCGTTGGGTCGTTTCCAACATTAGCCTGGTCATTCCCTTGTCCCTGAATATCTTGTCTCGAAGATGCAGTTATTTCGACTGTGTCCGGTGTAGGAAGCCGGACTTGAGCATCCTGTTCAACGCCGAGACTTACAAGATCCTCATCGGAGCTAATTGAGAGATACTCATCTGATTCTTTCTCATTTATTTCAGACTGGCAGGTTTCGCTCTCACTGAATCTGACATCTCTGGAAACAACTACCTTGTGTAATTCAGGATCCCACAGTTTGTAAGCTTTGCTGGCTTCCGCATATCCAGCATAATTGCTTCCCGTGCTAGGTTGTCAGCTTACTCAATGACTTGCCGGGACGGTGTACCAACATTTGCTTCCGAACGTACGAAGGTGCGACAAATTGGGCTTGCGACCGTACCATATATGATGCGGGGTCGTGTGGCTTGGAAGTGCCCGAGTTGTAACTCTGTTTCGGATGTATACAGCAGTCGCCAGAGCTTCGGCCCAGAACTGTTTTGGCAGACTCTTTGCATGTAGCATGGACCGAACCAGATCCATCAGTGTTCGGTTCAGCCGCTCTGAAACACCATTCTGTTCAGGTGACTCCACTGCACTAAGCTCATGTTTTGTGCCGCGCTCGGCAAGGTAGTCCTTGAATGCAGTGGACATATATTCTCCCCCTCGATCTGAACGAAGAATGCCAATGCGACGCCCAGTATGGGCTTCGCTACGAGCTTGGAACAGTTTATATTTATCAAAGACCTCTGACTTTCGCTGCATCATGTAGACGGTAACCCAGGAAGAGTGATCGTCCGTGAAGGTCACAAGTAGCGTGCCCCTCCAACAGAAGAAACCTCCATAGGTCCACACACGTCACTGTGAACAAGGTCTAACATCGCTTCAGCTCTACCAGTCGTGCGTTCCTTCGGCACTGCTGAACGATGAGCCTTTCCATGAACGCATGAGGTGCATATTTCGGATGTATTCGAGCCACTGATCTGCACGCCGTCCACACATTGTTCCTTACCATAGATGCAATGCCCTGCTTGCTTACGAGCCATTCTCTCGTGCCATGTCGAGAGTGTGGTGACTTTCGCAGAGTACAAGGTATCATTGGTATCTTCTGGACTATGTCGATAGCATAAAGAAGGCTATTGCACAGCATTTTTCCAGTTGCTACAACTCTCCCATTCTTAGTCATCTGCAAAGATTTGTTCTCAAATACAGTTTTGATCCCTTCTATGTCCGCTTTGCCTACAGAGATGAGAGAATATTCGAAACTAGGAACGTGGACAACATCTCGCAGAATACACCGCTTTCGAGAACCATCTACTAATAATGTGAGCTCCACGTCACCTCGCCCAGCAATCTTAGCCCGGGCTTTAGTTCCCATTTCGACTGAGGCTGCAGAAATTCGGTATAATTCGTGAAAACACTCCTATCGTAAGTCATATGGGAAGTACATGCGGAATCTGCGTACCAGGAGGAAGTTCCGGCCGAAATCCCGGCCTGTTTAATTCGTGACATGAGGCAAACAATTTCATCATCAACGCTGTCCCCACTATCTGCTGAAGGATGAGAATCAGTCGAATCAAATACATTTGCACCTACGAACGCCTGCTGATCTCTTCTCGGGCGATTTTTCTCGTTTCGATGATTATTAGATGCTCTGCCACTACGAGAACCGGATGCACGATAGCCCCTTGGAGCTTCCGGGCGCCTACCGTTCACATCTTTGCCCCAGCATCTGTCCGCGGTGTGACCAGAATGACCGCAGTTCGTACAGTGCAGCTGTCTAGCATTACCTCCGTAGTCATTCGGACGGGCATTGGATATGAGTGCAGCATTGGATTTTGTCCCTTTTGACTCCCTCATTTGAGCACGCTCCTCTTCCTGCAACAACCGGCTCTTCACAAATTCCAAAGTAAACACCCTGTCCTCATTGCCGAGCGCATCCAAGGCAACGATGAGATTGTCGAACCGAGGTGGCAATCCATTAAGCACAGCCATGGCTATCTCTTTGTCATCAATAGTCACATCCATGGATTTCAGGGTCGCTGCTAGCTGCGTCACACGGTTAACATACTGCAAAACTCTCTCGTTACCGTCCATAGCCGCGGTGTAAAACCGGCGTCGAGCCGCAAGCTTATTGAGGAGTGTGTGCCTTTCAAACGTGTTGAGAATAATAGTCCACATCTCCTTTGCAGTTGCCGCAGTGCGCACATGCTCAAGGTGCTCATCAGAAAGGGACAACCGATGAGCGCCCGTGCTTTGCGGTCGGCCCGAGTCCATGATTTGAGAGCCCTATCATCCGATTCTCAGGCGGATCATCCACAATGTAGTCATCAAGCTCCCGGAGGGCGAGAAGAAGCTGCACCTTCTGCTTCCAAACATGGAAATTATTGTTGGTGAGCTTTTCAATTCGAACTCCGCCTCCGCGATCGTCCATGACTACGTCTTTATCCAAGACCCTTTGTATCTGAAACCTCTATTACCACGTATGCAGTAGTATGCAAAGTCCTCTGTTCGGGTATCCCAAGCCGGCGACCGATAGTCGCTTGTCACGGCAAGCCTTTCCCTATAAGAAGTTTGCAGCGTTTACTCAAAGACACGTGGTGTTTAATTTCCAACTCTTTACCTCTTTAGTTTTCCTCCTCTTTACCTCTTTACCACCTCTTTATTTGTGCCTTAGGGCGCTACCCCTGTATATCGGCCAGTGCTGGTCTTTCAACTTTGAGCGCAATCCGTGTGCCACGAGTAAGCACAGCGACTTTACCTGTAGACGGCCAGGAATTTTCAGCCACTACCCCGAAAGGTCCCCGCAGCAAAGGGCGTCTTACCACAATCACAGTCTTTCCGTACTAACTCAGGCGCGTTTCCTTCCGGACTGTGTTGCTTGACTTCCGTCGTACTCGTGTGAAAGCACTCAAGGTCACCAATGAGCCTCGTCCTTCCGTGCACAGCACGTATCTACACCTCAACAGAAGTATAGCCAGCAGGTACCAAAGTACAAGTGCAGAACAAGTACCCGGTATGCTACCAGAGTAAGGAATTAGAAGACAGTCGTTCCCTCTCCGACCACGGGCGATGGTGTTTCGCGTACGTATCGGTCGTTCAAGCGAGGGCGTCTCTGTCCGCCGGCGCGCAAAAGGGCCACTGCAACGGACCGACTCGGCTGGTACACCGTGATTCCCACCGGGAATCGGGTTCAGTCTTACGACTTCTGATAACTCGCGTTATCGACCGCGTGGGTTTGTATGGTACGGTCCGTCCAACTCGCGTTACACAAAGGCACTGTTCTCAAAAGAGTACAGCCGGTGAGAGGATCACAAAACCGATTGCCAAGACCACGATTCGGCAAAAGAATCGGACAAACTTGGGCGGACCCCCGGCACTCTGTCTTCTTCTTTTCCGTTGCCGTGAAGGCTTTCCAAGAGTGCAAGGGGTATCAACAACCAGGCCTAGATTACTCCTCAAACAACAAGGCCAATATTTCCAAACAATAAACTCGAGCTGACAGATTGCCGAATGACCACGACCACCAAAAGAGACAAAAACCAAACCAACAAACAATGACCAGAGCAATGACACCACAAAGCACTCAGGATCCTCACACAGAGTGCTTGAAAACACAAAATTGTTCTCAACAGTAGTAGAGCACAAACACGATTGCTCTGATTCAACACAAATGGTAACCACAAAAACACTCAGGATCCACACAAGAGTGCTTGACAACCTTAAAGTTGGTTCGTATCAACAAAAGCTTCCAACAACACACAATGAGAACCACAAAAACACTCAGGATCCACACACAGAGTGCTTAACAATCACCAAATGGGTCCTAACAAAGACAAGAACCCAACAACAATCACCACAAAGCAACAAATGACAACACAACAGCACCAACAACACAGAGAAAGCAATTACCTCAACGTCAACGTCAACGGTTGAGGGACGGATCAAGCGGAAAGAGCGGTAGCGTGGACTGGGCCCATAACCTGATGAAAGGAACAGGGGATGATGAGGTATGAGGAGAGAGAATGAAAAGGGAAGTAGGGAAAGAGTGTAGATGGATAAAAGATTTAGAAAGGAGATAGAACGGCAAGGGTGAGGTTGGTGTTGAAATCAAAGGCAAGTCCGTGCCTCTTCTTTACTTGGGTGAGCTATTAGACTACAACTATATACTGTTTGCCGGTACTCACTTCGGCTTCGTGACAGCAAAATGAAAGTAGCAAAATCTACATTTGCAGTACTATCTTTGTTGCTCCTATAGCCTACCCAAGCCGAGATGCCTCAGAATCCCTGATTTGCATGCGCGGGAAATTCATAATTACCGATATTCAAAACGTAAGTAACATTGCGTGCATGCTAGCCATGCATGTTCTGTTACGTAAACGTACACTAAAACAGTCAACCCGTGAATTATGCCTTACGTGACCCGCCAACGCAACTGTAATCTCTCGGCCTGTAACAGAACCCAAAGACGGAAACTTAAGGCGAGAACTTAAAATATCATAAAAGTAGAAAACAATTTTTGGCGGGCTTGTCTCACGTTGTTACGTAACAGTACGTAGATCTCATGCAGGCCGTTCAACGTGAATTAAGCTTTACGTGCTATACGTGCAATACTGTAAAAGCAACGTGGCTTCATCAACATACTTTGGCTGCATACTTGTGCAAGAGTGATTTGTATGCAGCCAGTATAATGAGTATAGTGTAAACTGTATGCAGCCAGTCCAGGCAACTATAGGATAAATATAGAAACCACTGTTTACTTGTACACGTACGACACCTATAGTACTGTACACGTACGACAGAGAGGAGACAATACACGTATGCCACATAGGAGACAGTACACGTATGACACACTGGGTACAGTACTTGGAGCCTAGAATAGAGACAAACCATCAACCAACCATAACATGCCAAGTGTCAGAATGCTCCACAATGATCAGCTCAGATATCGCCACTTGGAGCGATGTGAGTGGTATGGAGGCGTATCTAGCAGCCAATCAGAGGGCAGAATACCAAGTGGTTTGAAAAATGGCAAAATGCGCCGTGATTTTGAGTTGCCCGAAAATGGGCTTTCGTCCCAGGCAACTATCGATTTGGCCCATTTTACACGTGTCATAGGTGTACACATAGAAGAAGGGTGCAACTCGCTTTTTCATGCTACAAGTGTACACGTGTCCAGGTGGCAACTAAAAACCATGGGATCGCATGCATTCTATCCCTTTTTCAACAGAAGAAATCCAAAGTTCCCAGGGACGAAAGCACGATTTTGAGAGATCAACGACTTAGAGGCAAAATGTTGTTTATGGGATGATTTTACGTGGGGTAGGGTACTATAAGTGGATGAGGAGTATACTGTATGAGAGATATGCTGAGGAAAGCTATGTACACGTGTACGTGGTGGCAGTTGTGTATGTGATGTACACGTGGTATAGCTAAGAGTAGAAACCTTTTGTGCAATGTTGTACACGTACTGTACTAGTGCCAAATGAGGAACTGTACTTCGCACTGTACATCGTAATATACCAAGTACTGTATTCCTTACTGTACCTGAGTTTGTACAGTAGGAAACAATTATGGCAATACTGTCATGACTGCTAGAAAGAGTTATTTGATTTTATATTATGTATGAGGATTCTAGTTATGATTACGGGTTTTATCCAGCTGCATCCAAAAATCGGTTATGTGATTCCATCATACGTATGTAGTTTCTAGTTATGATATTGGTTTGTACAACTGCATCCAAAAATCAGTTATGTGATTCCATCATACGTATGTGGTTTCTAGTTATGATATTGGTTTGTACAACTGCATCCAAAAATCAGTTATGTGATTTCATCATATGTATGAGGTTTCTAGTTATGATATTGGTTTGTACAACTGCATCCAAAAATCAGTTATGTGATTCCATCATACGTATGTGGTTTCTAGTTATGATACTGATTTGTACATCTGCATCCAAAAATCAGTTATGTGATTTCATCATATGTATGAGGTTTCTAGTTATGATGAAGATTGGACCGACTGCATCCAAAATCAGTTATGTGATTCTATTATACGTATGACGGATTGAGTCCGTTATTTTTGCACAAGGGAATTCGGTTCCGGTAAGTCTGCAAAATAAGGTACTGTATTGATGTGTGTATTGGGCCAGGGTATTTACACAAATTTGTCATCTTTGGAAGCAGTTCCAAAATTGCCCCTAATGACTGTTATCACCGGGCCAAGATCTTGAAATCCGCTCAAATGGCAATAGTTTGCGGGATTCTGTTAGTGGACGCAGTGAGTTAGAAAGTAGTTGTAGGTTGTACTTAAGGCCAGGATTTTAGAGTTCCGAGTAAATTCTGGGTAGCCAAGCCCGCAACTTCATCCGTCCAGCAAAGTCCTTCACCCTCTCTGATTCCCATTACCCAATACTTTGACTGGTACCAGTTTAAGACGTCCTGGTGCTGCCGATATCGATTGAAGAAACAGTTTCTTACCCTTAGAGGACTTATTAGACCTGATAATTTTTTTGAGTTTCTTTCTCGTGTCTTCTGCGTCACCCCTCAAAAGTTGACCAAACGTTATCCCAGTTGGGGCTGATGCAAGCTCAGTCACCAAATTGTACTTTTTCACATATTCTAGTACGTCCTTCGGGATACTCTTTAATTTCTTACTCTTTTTCGTCTTCTTGGCCGGAGTGACTCTCAATCCTGGAACAACTTGATCAGACCTCTTGGTTCGAGGAGGTACAGGTGCTGGGATATGTTCCAGCATTCCATAATCTAGCCTAGGTTTTTTCGATAAAATGTTCCCTTCCCCATCCCTTTTTGTCACATTGACTTGACTGATTTCTTCAGCGATGGATACGTTACCGGCATCCGTCAACTTGTGATCCTTTCTGTTTTGTAAGATTTTTATCTCTGGTCCTGACTCGCTCCTTGCGTCCGATAAATTTGCTCTTCTGTGGTCTTTAGACCAGCAGTTACTTTCATGATGCCCAAATCGACCGCACTTTCCACAACGAGTGTTTCCATGTGGATTATCAGGACACCTATTTGCAAAGTGTCCAGGCTTGTGACAGTAGGAACAGACTTCTGCGGCCTTGGGAACTCCAGACTGGTTCTACGTAATGGTATGAGTAAGGCTTTCCAACTGCGAGGTTATCATGTCAAGTCGATTATCGAATCGAGTTTCTAACCTTTCTTCCAAGTTTTTGACATCGCTCCTGACTGATTCCAATGCTGCTGCGCTAGTAGGCGGCCTTTGATAATTCTTTTCAGGATGTAAGATTGGTATAGATGTACGGGTTTCCCTCGGTATTTCACTTAGTGACTGAAACTTCTCCGATTTTTTGACAAATTCTACTATGGTACCCTTCAGTTCATTAAAAGTGTGAGGGCTCTTGATGAGGAGGAAATCGGAGAGCCGCTTATCCCCCATCGCCGCCTTACGCAGCATTCCGTACTTGGCTTGGGCGTTGAACCCAGCCTTCTCATAGAGATCACACAAATATACCAATGAGCTTAACAAATCGTCGAAGTTGAGCCGGGCCTCTATGGCGGTACGAATCATCTCATCTGGTTCGACCTCCTTAGCATACTCTTTCACAAGCCACTCGCATACCTAACCGAAGTTACTCCCATTCCCGTTAAGAGACCACCCGTTGATAAACTTGGCCTTATATTTGTGCTTTGCGTCACCATGAAGATAGGCGAAGATACTTTCGGCCTTCTCTTTATCGCTCTTCTCACGCACCACAACGTTGATATTTTTTTATAGAGAAACTCCTCAACGTCTTCATTCTTGCCCCCTGTGAACGTTATACGAGCAGCGTTGAGATCCATGATTACAACAAAGAAATCCCCCGAAGTGTTCCCTAATACTGCTCAACTCGAATACCTCGGGTGCAACCCCTCCACAAGAATACCAAATGATAAGGGTAAATCGTCGGGAGAAGAGATACTCAGAACCAACTACCCCAATAAGGAGGTGTTGCAAGCGACAAAAGTGCTACCGTGGTATAGTTGAACGAACAAGAAGGAGTGTATATGGAAGAGAGTTGAGAGGTCTACAAGCAAGTATGAAAGGGGCAGGGTCTAACACTGATGCTCTGTGAGCAGCGTAAGAAAAAGGTTTCTTGGGTCTGAAGTTGACTCTCAAATCCCTACTACTCGGGACTTGGCTTGAAGTTGCCTCCCAACTTGCTTGACCTCTCCATGGGAAAGCAGTTTACTCAGTTTATATAGACTTATGGCTACCCTAAAGTCCAAACAAAACTACAGAAGGTACCAGGAAATGCATACAAACAGTTTTTGTTGATGATAAACTCTAAACAAAAGATACTTGAGAAACTAATAATCAATGAGGTCCTCTTATTTCCCATTCCCTAAATCAGATCCAAACAACTCCTCTAAAATATCCATGCTGTCCCAGTCCCCACAAATATCTGCGAACGGCTCATAGCTCTCTATTCCCTCCTGGGAGATATCTAAACTACTAAAGATATCTCCATCCGGTTCCAGCGTCGGTACCACTCGATCCATACAATCCACCATTCCAACACTTCCATTGCCTCCCTGTCCTTCATCCTCCTCGTCCTCGTCTTCATCCTCGTCTCCATCCTCGACCTCGTCTTCATCCTCGTCTTCATCCTCGTCCTCATCTTCATCCCCGTCCTTCTTAACCTCGTAGACCAATTCCGGGGCTGCCCACTCCTCCCCAGCTCCCCAGCTCCCCATCGACCTCCCACTCTTGCCCCTCAGGTACCTCCTCGGCCTCATCCTCGACGAAGATCTTGCGGACGAACTCGATTATCTTCTTCTTAGTCTGGCGTCGCAGGTAGTCGTCTGCGTCCGTCGGGCCATATACAGCGAGCGCAAGGCCGTTTAAGGGACGAGAGGGGCGGTTTTCGGTGATGGGGGCGGAGGGGCGAAGGTTGTTCATTTTGGTTGTAAATGATTGTAGACGGAGGATAGAGGGTGTTTTGGGTGTGTGGGGGGAGAGCGGTGATGAGTAAAATGATCGGTGACATTTGAAACTTGGAATAAAGGGGTTTAAATATGCTCTCGGGGCAGTATCGATTAGGAATAAGTAAAATAAATCTGCAAGGGATTTGGCAGTAGTGCATTTGCGCTTTTTTCTCAGAAAAACGAATTTGGAGGAGGAGGTAAGCAAAAAGGGGAAAAGAACTTGATTCGGGATCGATTCAGAGGGGTAGATACAAAATAAAAATATCTAGATAAAATGGAAGTAAATTTGGAGAGAACCGCGGTAATGATAAGCAAGGCTCTCGGAGGACGAGGAAGGACCGAAACTGTAAGCAATTTGGGACAAGGGGAGGTAGTACAGTAAGCTATAAGTCTGTAGATGACGGCGAAAAAAAATCCGTTCCTATCAGCACGCGCCTAACACCCCCCGCACTTAGGTCGAACGTCTCGTCTCGTCCTCATTGCTCTTGTTGTTCTTGTGGGAGTTCTACCCATTCATCAGGGAGAGTATATGGTTCACTGAAAGGATATGGTAGTAGCTCATTTCTAATATGACGAGAGAGTGTGTACCGTGCGATGACCGGCTCATCTCCTTGGTCAAGAGTTTCGTAGATCCAGCGTATGGTCTCATAGTGTTCTCTAATGAGCTCCTCTTGTTTCACTTCTCCAAACCTTCCAAATGTGAGCTAGTAGACGTATTATGCAAACTTTTCTGGCAACGGGTCCAGAAACGGATATCTCAAGGAGAAAAAAACTCGCAACATAAGGGCTGAGTCCTCACGAGCCAGGTGCGCCCCGTGAATGGTTTGGAAGTGTTGAAAAGGGCTGTTTGTTCACTCAGTGTGTACCACTTGACATGCCAGCGCATGTGGCGTAGTGGTCGATGTGCTTTTTCTACAGGAAGCACATGCAAATACTAATGGCAAAAAAGGAAATTACTTGTGCTTCTCGAGGGTCCTCTGTTATCTCACGAAGCGAACGTCTGATTGGTAGTCTTCCAATAGTTAAGGAGGCATAGTTTCCCCCTGGGAGACTGGGCGGTGTTTGAGGTGATCTTCTTGGTGATATTCCTCGCTGCTCCCGACGCCTTGCCCTCTTCGATGACCCGCCCCGATCACTTGATGGTCCTGCTTGTATCATCATGACGGTCTCGGGAAGATCTTGATCTTCAGCTGAGCTTGTGTTCCTGAGCGGAGAAACGTAAGGTTCCCATAGAGGATACGGGACTAGTCGATATTCCATATCTGTTGAAAAAGGGATAGAATGCATGCGATCCCATGGTTTTTAGTTGCCACCTGGACACGTGTACACCTGTAGCATGAAAATCCGAGTTGCACCCTCCTCCTGTGTGTACACCTATGACACGTGTAAAATGGGCCAAATCGAAAGTTGCCTGGGACGAAAGCTCATTTTCGGGCAACTCAAAATCACGGCGCATTTTACCTTTTTTCAAACCACTTGGTATTCTGCCCTCTGATTGGCTGCTAGATACGCCTCCATACCACTCATATCGCTCCAGGGGCGATATCTGAGCTGATCATTTTGGAGCATTCTGACACTTGGCATGTTATGGTTGGTTGATGGTTTGTCTCTATTCTAGGCTCAAATTACTGTACCCAGTGTGTCATACGTATACTGTCTCCTATGTGGCATACGTGTATTGTCTCCTCTCTGCCGTACGTGTACAGTATTATAGGTGTCGTACGTGTACAAGTAAACAGTGGTTTCTATATTTATCCTATAGTTGCCTGGACTGGCTGCATACAGTTTACACTATACTCATTATACTGGCTGCATACAAATCACTCTTGCACAAGTATGCAGCCAAAGTATGTTGATGCAGCCACGTTGCTTTTACAGTATTGCACGTATAGCACGTAAGGCTTAATTCACGTTGAACGGCATGCATGAGATTTACGTACTGTTACGTAACAACGTGAGACAAGCCCGCCAAAAATTGTTTTCTACTTTTATGATGTTTTAAGTTCCCGTCTTAAGTTCCCGCCTTGGGTTCTGTTACAGGCCGAGAGATTACAGTTGCGTTGGCGGGTCACGTAAGGCATAATTCACGGGTTGACTGTTTTAGTGTACGTTTACGTAACAGAACAGGCATAGCTAGCATGCACGCAATGTTACTTACGTTTTGAATATCGGTAATTATGAATTTCCCGCGCATGCAAATCAGGGATTCTGAGGCATCTCGGCTTGGGTAGGCTACAGGAGCAACAAAGATAGTACTGCAAATGTAGATTTTGCTACTTTCATTTTGCTGTCACGAAGCCGAAGTCAGTACCGGCAAACAGTATATAGTTGTAGTCTAATAGCTCACCTAAGTAAAGAAGGGCACGGACTTGACTTTGATTTCAACACCAACCTCACCCTTGCCGTTCTATCTCCTTTCTAATTCTTTTATCCATCTACACTCTTTCCCTACTTCCCTTTTCATTCTCTCTCCTCATCCCTCATCATCCCCTGTTCCTTTCATCAGGTTATGGGCCCAGTCCACGCTACCGCTCTTTCCGCTTGATCCGTCCCTCAACCGTTGACGTTGATGTTGAGGTAATTGCTTTCTCTGTGTTGTTGGTGCTGTTGGTGTTGTCATTTGTTGCTTCGTGGTGATTGTTGTTGGATATTGTCTTTGTTAGGACCCATTTGGTGATTGTTAAGCACTCTGTGTGTGGATCCTGAGTTTTTGTGGTTCTCATTGTGTGTTGTTGGAAGCTTTTGTTGATACGAACCAACTTTAAGGTTGTCAAGCACTCTGTGTGTGGATCCTGAGTGTTTTTGTGGTTACCATTGTGTGTTGAATCAGAGCAATCGTCGTTTGTGCTCTACTACTGTTGAGAACAATTTTGTGCTTTCAAGCACTCTGTGTGAGGATCCTGAGTGCTTTGTGGTGTCATTGCTCTGGTCATTGTTTGTTGGTTTGGTTTTTTGTCTCTTTTTTGGTGGTCGTGGTCATTCGGCAATCTGTCAGCTCGAGTTTATTGTTTGGAAATATTGGCCTTGTTGTTTGAGGAGTAATCTAGGCCTGGTTGTTGATACCCCTTGCACTCTTGGAAAGCCTTCACGGCAACGGAAAAGAAGAAGACAGAGTGCCGGGGGTCCGCCCAAGTTTGTCCGATTCTTTTGCCGAATCGTGGTCTTGGCAATCGTTTTTGTGATCCTCTCACCGGCTGTACTCTTTTGAGAACAGTGCCTTTGTGTAACGCGAGTTGGACGGACCGTACCATACAAACCCACGCGGTCGATAACGCGAGTTATCAGAAGTCGTAAGACTGAAACCGATTCCCGGTGGGAATCACGGTGTACCAGCCGAGTCGGTCCGTTGCAGTGGCCCTTTTGCGCGCCGGCGGGACAGAGACGCTCCTCGCTTGAACGACCGATACGTACGCGAAACACCATCGCCTGTGGTCGGAGAGGGAACGACTGTCTTCTAATTCCTTACTCTGGTAGCATACCGGGTACTAGTGTTCTGCACTTGTACTTTGGTACCTGCTGGCTATACTTCTGTTGAGGTGTAGATACGTGCTGTGCACGGAAGGACGAGGCTCATTGGTGACCTTGAGTGCTTTCACACGAGTACGACGGAAGTCAAGCAACACAGTCCGGAAGGAAACGCGCCTGAGTTAGTACGGAAAGACTGTGATTGTGGTAAGAAGCCCTTTGCTGCGGGGACCTTTCGGGGTAGTGGCTGAAAATTTCTGGCCGTCTACAGGTAAAGTCGCTGTGCTTACTCGTGGCACACGGATTGCGCTCAAAGTTGAAAGACCAGCACTGGCCGATATACAGGGGTAGCGCCCTAAGGCACAAATAAAGAGGTGGTAAAGAGGTAAAGAGGAGGAAAACTAAAGAGGTAAAGAGTTGGAAATTAAACACCACGTGTCTTTGAGTAAACGCTGCAAACTTCTTATAGGGAAAGGCTTGCCGTGACAAGCGACTATCGGTCGCCGGCTTGGGATACCCGAACAGAGGACTTTGCATACTTACTGCATACGTGGTAATAGAGGTTTCAGATACAAAGGGTCTTGGATAAAGACGTAGTCATGGACGATCGCGGAGGCGGAGTTCGAATTGAAAAGCTCACCAACAATAATTTCCATGTTTGGAAGCAGAAGGTGCAGCTTCTTCTCGCCCTCCGGGAGCTTGATGACTACATTGTGGATGATCCGCCTGAGCAATCGGATGATAAGGCTCTCAAATCATGGACTCGGGCCGACCGCAAAGCACGGGCGCTCATCGGATTGTCCCTTTCTGATGAGCACCTAGAGCATGTGCGCACTGCGGCAACTGCAAAGGAGATGTGGACTATTATTCTCAACACGTTTGAAAGGCACACACTCCTCAATAAGCTTGCGGCTCGACGCCGGTTTTACACCGCGGCTATGGATGGTAACGAGAGAGTTTTGCAGTATGTTAACCGTGTGACGCAGCTAACAGCGACCCTGAAATCCATGGATGTGACTATTGATGACAAAGAGATAGCCATGGCTGTTCTTCACGGATTGCCACCCCGGTTTGACAATCTCATCGTTGCCTTAGATGCCCTCGGCAATGAGGACAGGGTGTTTACTTTGGAATTTGTGAAGAGCAGGTTGTTGCAGGAAGAGGAGCGTGCTCAAATGAGGGAGTCAAAAGGGACAAAATCCAATGCTGCGCTCATATGCAATGCCCATCCGAATGAATACGGAGGTAATGCTAGACAGCTGCACTGTACGAACTGCGGTCATTCTGGTCACACCACAGACAGATGCTGGGGCAAAGATGTGAACGGTAGGCGCCATGAAGCTCCAAGGGGCTATCGTGCATCCGGTTCTCGTAGTGTCAGAGCATATAATAATCATCGAAACGAGAAAAATCGCCCAAGAGGAGATCAGCAGGCGTTCGTAGGTGCAAATGTATTTGATTCGACTGATTCTCATCCTTCAGCAGATAGTGGGGACAGCGTTGATGATGAAATTGTTTGCCTCATGTCACGAATTAAACAGGCCGGGATATCGGCCGGAACTTCCCCCTGGTACGCAGATTCCGCATGTACTTCCCATATGACTTACGATAGGAGTGTTTTCACGAATTATACCGAATTTTCTGCAGCCTCAGTCGAAATGGGAACTAAAGCCCGGGCTTAGATTGCTGGGCGAGGTGACGTGGAGCTCACATTATTAGTAGATGGTTCTCGAAAGCGGTGTATTCTGCGAGATGTTGTCCACGTTCCTAGTTTCGAATATTCTCTCATCTCTGTAGGCAAAGCGGACATAGAAGGGATCAAAACTGTATTTGAGAACAAATCTTTGCAGATGACTAGGAATGGGAGAGTTGTAGCAACTGGAAAAATGCTGTGCAATAGCCTTCTTTATGCTATCGACGTAGTCCAGAAGATACCCAATGATACCTTGTACTCTGCGAAAGTCACCACACTCTCGACATGGCACTAGAGAATGGCTCACGTAAGCAAGCAGGGCATTGCATCTATGGTAGGGAACAATGTTGTGGACGGCGTACAGATCAGTGGCTCGAATACATCCGAAATATGCACCTCATGCGTTCATGGAAAGGCTCATCGTTCAGCAGTGCCGAAGGAACGCACGACTGGTAGAGCCGAAGCGATGTTAGACCTTGTTCACAGTGACGTGTGTGGACCTATGGAGGTTTCTTCTGTTGGAGGGGCACGCTACTTTGTGACCTTCACGGACGATCACTCTTCCTAGGTTACCGTCTACATGATGCAGCGAAAGTCAGAGGTCTTTGATAAATATAAACTGTTCCAAGCTCGTAGCGAAGCCCATACTGGGCGTCGCATTGGCATTCTTCGTTCAGATCGAGGGGGAGAATATATGTCCACTGCATTCAAGGACTACCTTGCCGAGCGCGGCACAAAACATGAGCTTAGTGCAGTGGAGTCACCTGAACAGAATGGTGTTTCAGAGCGGCTGAACCGAACACTGATGGATCTGGTTCGGTCCATGCTACATGCAAAGAGTCCGCCAAAACAGTTCTGGGCCGAAGCTCTGGCGACTGCTGTATACATCCGAAACAGAGTTACAACTCGGGCACTTCCAAGCCACACGACCCCGCATCATATATGGTACGGTCGCAAGCCCAATTTGTCGCACCTTCTTACGTTCGGAAGCAAATGTTGGTACACCGTCCCGGCAAGTCAATTGAGTAAGCTTGACAACCGAGCACGGGAAGCAATTATGCTTGGATATGCGGAAGCCAGCAAAGCTTACAAACTGTGGGATCCTGACTCACACAAGGTAGTTGTTTCCAGAGATTTCAGATTCAGTGAGAGCGAAACCTGCCAGTCTGAAATATATGAGAAAGAATCAGATGAGTATCTCTCAATTAGCTCCGATGAGGATCTTGTAAGTCTCGGCGTTGAACAGGATGCTCAAGTCCGGCTTCCTACACCGGACACAGTCGAAATAACTGCATCTTCGAGACAAGATATTCAGGTACAAGGGAATGACCAGGCTAATGTTGGAAACGACCCAACGGTCGCCGAAAACGTAGGTACAGATAACGAAATCCCTGAACCCCCTGAGGTGTCTGTAGCTCCTCGGAGATCTGAAAGGATTCGAACAGCCCCAAATGCTTGGTGGAGATCAAACATATCCTTGACACCTAATGACACGGCTCTCGTTACAAATGTTGTCAACATCTCGTACAGACACGCGGCGACAGGACCGGACGCAGACTTTTGGAAGTCCGCCATCGAGTCCGAGCGAGACTCGATCGTTCGGAACAAAACATGGAAGTTAGCTACAAGTGTACACGTGTCGATGTGGCAACTAAAAACCATGGGATCGCATGCATTCGATCCCTTTTTCAACAACCTTAACACTCTTTTTACTGCTAACCAATGCTTCTCTCTTGGTTTTTCGCAGAAACGTGCAACTTTGCCAACAGCATAAGATATATCAGGTCGTATTTCAACAGACAAATACATGAGAGCTCCAATGGCGCTCCTGTATGGAGCATCTGTCCGAGCATCACTACCCGTATCTACCGACCGATCCACGTTCAACTCGTCAGTGTTTAGATTCATAGGAGTTGGAACAGGTCTACAATTCTGCATTCCAAATCGCTCTAAAACGCTGTCTACAAAGTGGCTGGGATAAACACAAGGATCGTTCGGATCTCCGGCGAGAAATTTCAAGCCCAACAACCATTCTCGCTTCGCCCAAATCTTTCATTTCAAAACGGCGGTTCAGCTCCCCCTTCATCCATGCAATCGCCTCCATGTTGTTTCCTGCAAGCAGCAAGTCATCAACATACAGGAGGATAATCATGATTGAGTCGGAGGTCGGTCAAATTTTACATAAACAGAGGGATCATTAGTGCTACTTTTGAATTTGAGCCCATCAACAAGAAAATCATCGATTTTCTGGTGCCACCGTCTATGTGCCTGTTTCAAACCATACAAGGCCTTCAGAAATTTGCAGACATGATTTGGTTTCGAGGCGTCCTTAAATCCATCAGGCTGTTCCATGTACACGTCCTCCTCCAATCACCGTTCAGAAATGCCGTCTTAACGTCCATTTGATGCAGCTCCAGGTCCTGATGTGCGACAAGTGCCAAAAGCACCCGAATTGACGTGAGCTTCACGACAGGGGCGTACGTCTCATTATAATCTACCCCTTTCACCTGTTGGAAACCACGAGCGACAAGACGCGCTTCGATTTTCGGGAAAAGCCTCCGTTGGAGTCCTGGGCATCTTTTATTGCAAACACCCATTTTGGAGTCAGAATGTTTGAGGCCTCCAAACGTGGGACTAACTTCCATGTTTTGTTCCGAAGGATCGAGTCTCGCTCGGACTCGATGGCGGACTTCCAAAAGTCTGCGTCCGGTCCTGTCGCCGCGTGTCGGTACGAGATGTTGACAACATTTGTAACGAGAGCCGTGTCATTAGGTGTCAAGGATATGTTTGATCTCCACCAAGCATTTGGGGCTCTTCGAATCCTTTCAGATCTCCGAGGAGCTACAGACACCTCAGGGGGCTTAGGGATTTCGTTATCTGTACCTACGTTTTCGGCGACCGTTGGGTCGTTTCCAACATTAGCCTGGTCATTCCCTTGTCCCTGAATATCTTGTCTCGGAGCTACAGTTATTTCGGCTGTGTCCGGTGTAGGAAGCCGGACTTGAGCATCCTGTTCAACGCCAGACTTACAAGATCCTCATCGGAGCTAATTGCGAGATACTCATCTGATTCTTTTCATTTATTTCAGACTGGCAGGTTTCGCTCTCACTGAATCTGACATCTCTGGAAACAACTACCTTGTGTAATTCAGGATCCCACAGTTTGTAAGCTTTGCTGGCTTCCGCATATCCAAGCATAATTGCTTCCCGTGCTCGGTTGTCAAGCTTACTCAACTGACTTGCCGGGACGGTGTACCAACATTTGCTTCCGAACGTACGAAGGTGCGACAAATTGGGCTTGCGACCGTACCATATATGATGCGGGGTCGTGTGGCTTGGAAGTGCCCGAGTTGTAACTCTGTTTCGGATGTATACAGCAGTCGCCAGAGCTTCGGCCCAGAACTGTTTTGGCAGACTCTTTGCATGTAGCATGGACCGAACCAGATCCATCAGTGTTCGGTTCAGCCGCTCTGAAACACCATTCTGTTCAGGTGACTCCACTGCACTAAGCTCATGTTTTGTGCCGCGCTCGGCAAGGTAGTCCTTGAATGCAGTGGACATATATTCTCCCCTCGATCTGAACGAAGAATGCCAATGCGACGCCCAGTATGGGCTTCGCTACGAGCTTGGAACAGTTTATATTTATCAAAGACCTCTGACTTTCGCTGCATCATGTAGACGGTAACCCAGGAAGAGTGATCGTCCGTGAAGGTCACAAAGTAGCGTGCCCCTCCAACAGAAGAAACCTCCATAGGTCCACACACGTCACTGTGAACAAGGTCTAACATCGCTTCAGCTCTACCAGTCGTGCGTTCCTTCGGCACTGCAGAACGATGAGCCTTTCCATGAACGCATGAGGTGTATTTCGGATGTATTCGAGCCACTGATCTGCACGCCGTCCACAACATTGTTCCTTACCATAGATGCAATGCCCTGCTTGCTTACATGAGCCATTCTCTCGTGCCATGTCGAGAGTGTGGTGACTTTCGCAGAGTACAAGGTATCATTGGTATCTTCTGGACTATGTCGATAGCATAAAGAAGGCTATTGCACAGCATTTTTCCAGTTGCTACACTCTCCCATTCTTAGTCATCTGCAAAGATTTGTTCTCAAATACAGTTTTGATCCCTTCTATGTCCGCTTTGCCTACAGAGATGAGAGAGTATTCGAAACTAGGAACGTGGACAACATCTCGCAGAATGCACCGCTTTCGAGAACCATCCACTAGTAATGTGAGCTCCACGTCACCTCGCCCAGCAATCTTAGCCCGGGCTTTAGTTCCCATTTCGACTGAGGCTGCAGAAAATTCGGTATAATTCGTGAAAACACTCCTATCGTAAGTCATATGGGAAGTACATGCGGAATCTGCGTACCAGGGGAAGTTCCGGCCGAAATCCCGGCCTGTTTAATTCGTGACATGAGGCAAACAATTTCATCATCAACGCTGTCCACTATCAGCTGAAGGATGAGAATCAGTCGAATCAAATACATTTGCACCTACGAACGCCTGCTGATCTCTCTTGGGCGATTTTTCTCGTTTCGATGATTATTATATGCTCTGCCACTACGAGAACCGGATGCACGATAGCCCCTTGGAGCTTCCGGGCGCCTACCGTTCACATCTTTGCCCCAGCATCTGTCCGCGGTGTGACCAGAATGACCGCAGTTCGTACAGTGCAGCTGTCTAGCATTACCTCCGTAGTCATTCGGACGGGCATTGGATATGAGCAGCATTGGATTTTGTCCCTTTTGACTCCCTCATTTGAGCACGCTCCTCTTCCTGCAACAACCGGCTCTTCACAAATTCCAAAGTAAACACCCTGTCCTCATTGCCGAGCGCATCCAAGGCAACGATGAGATTGTCGAACCGGGTGGCAATCCATTAAGCACAGCCATGGCTATCTCTTTGTCATCATAGTCACATCCATGGATTTCAGGGTCGCTGCCAACTGTGTTACACGGTTAACGTACTGCAAAACTCTCTCGTTACCATCCATAAGCCGCGGCGTAAAACCGGCGTCGAGCCGCAAGTTTATTGAGGAGTGTGTGCCTCTCAAACGTGTTGAGAATAATAGTCCACATCTCCTTTGCAGTTGCCGCAGTGCGCACATGCTCAAGGTGCTCATCAGAAAGGGACAACCCGATGAGCGCCCGTGCTTTGCGGTCGGCCCGAGTCCATGATTTGAGAGCCCTATCATCCGATTCCTCAGGCGGATCATCCACAATGTAGTCATCAAGCTCCCGGAGCGCGAAGAAGCTGCACCTTCTGCTTCCAAACATGGAAATTATTGTTGGTGAGCTTTTCAATTCGAACTCCGCCTCCGCGATCGTCCATGACTACGTTTTATCCAAGACCCTTTGTATCTGAAACCTCTATTACCACGTATGCAGTGAGTATGCAAAGTCCTCTGTTCGGGTATCCCAAGCCGGCGACCGATAGTCGCTTGTCACGGCAAGCCTTTCCCTATAAGAAGTTTGCAGCGTTTACTCAAAGACACGTGGTGTTTAATTTCCAACTCTTTACCTCTTTAGTTTTCCTCCTCTTTACCTCTTTACCACCTCTTTATTTGTGCCTTAGGGCGCTACCCCTGTATATCGGCCAGTGCTGGTCTTTCAACTTTGAGCGCAATCCGTGTGCCACGAGTAAGCACAGCGACTTTACCTGTAGACGGCCAGGAATTTTCAGCCACTACCCCGAAAGGTCCCCGCAGCAAAGGGCGTCTTACCACAATCACAGTCTTTCCGTACTAACTCAGGCGCGTTTCCTTCCGGACTGTGTTGCTTGACTTCCGTCGTACTCGTGTGAAAGCACTCAAGGTCACCAATGAGCCTCGTCCTTCCGTGCACAGCACGTATCTACACCTCAACAGAAGTATAGCCAGCAGGTACCAAAGTACAAGTGCAGAACACTAGTACCCGGTATGCTACCAGAGTAAGGAATTAGAAGACAGTCGTTCCCTCTCCGACCACGGGCGATGGTGTTTCGCGTACGTATCGGTCGTTCAAGCGAGGAGCGTCTCTGTCCCGCCCGCGCAAAAGGGCCACTGCAACGGACCGACTCGGCTGGTACACCGTGATTCCCACCGGGAATCGGGTTCAGTCTTACGACTTTGATAACTCGCGTTATCAACCGCGTGGGTTTGTATGGTACGGTCCGTCCAACTCGCGTTACACAAAGGCACTGTTCTCAAAAGAGTACAGCCGGTGAGAGGATCACAAAACCGATTGCCAAGACCACGATTCGGCAAAAGAATCGGACAAACTTGGGCGGACCCCCGGCACTCTGTCTTCTTCTTTTCCGTTGCCGTGAAGGCTTTCCAAGAGTGCAAGGGGTATCAACAACCAGGCCTAGATTCCTTCAAACAACAAGGCCAATATTTCCAAACAATAAACTCGAGCTGATCAATTGCCGAATGACCACGACCACCACAAAAGAGACAGAAAACCAACCAACAAACAATGACCAGAGCAATGACACCACAAAGCACTCAGGATCCTCACACAGAGTGCTTGACAACACAAAATTGTCTCAACAGTAGTAGAGCACAAACAACGATTGCTCTGATTCAACACAAATGGTAACCACAAAAACACTCAGGATCCACACACAGAGTGCTTGACAACCTTAAGTTGGTTCGTATCAACAAAAGCTTCCAACAACACACAATAGAACCACAAAAACACTCAGGATCCACACACAGAGTGCTTGAACATCACCAAATGGGTCCTAACAAAGACAAGAACCCAACAACAATCAACACAAAGCAACAAATGACAACACCAACAGCACCAACAACACAGAGAAAGCAATTACCTCAACGTCAACGTCAACGGTTGAGGGACGGATCAAGCGGAAAGAGCGGTAGCGTGGACTGGGCCCATAACCTGATGAAAGGAACAGGGGATGATGAGGGATGAGGAGAGAGAATGAAAAGGGAAGTAGGGAAGAGTGTAGATGGAAAGAAACAGAAAGGAGATAGAACGGCAAGGGTGAGGTTGGTGTTGAAATCAAAGGCAAGTCCGTACCTCTTCTTTACTTGGATGAGCTATTAGACTACAACTATATACTGTTTGCCGGTACTCACTTCGGCTTTGTGAAAGCAAAATGAAAGTAGCAAAATCTACATTTGCAGTACTATCTTTGTTGATCCTATAGCCTACCCAAGCCGAGATGCCTCAGAATCCCTGATTTGCATGCGCGGGAAATTCATAATTACCGATATTCAAAACGTAAGTAACATTGCGTGCATGCTAGCCATGCATGTTCTGTTACGTAAACGTACACTAAAACAGTCAACCCGTGAATTATGCCTTACGTGACCCGCCAACGCAACTGTAATCTCTCGGCCTGTAACAGAACCCAAAGGCGGGAACTTAAGGCGGGAACTTAAAATCATAAAAGTAGAAAACAATTTTTGGCGGGCTTGTCTCACGTTGTTACGTAACAGTACGTAAATCTCATGCAGGCCGTTCAACGTGAATTAAGCCTTACGTGCCATACGTGCAATACTGTAAAAGCAACGTGGCTGCATCAACATACTTTGGCTGCATACTTGTGCAAGAGTGATTTGTATGCAGCCAGTATAATGAGTATAGTGTAAACTGTATGCAGCCAGTCCAGGCAACTATAGGATAAATATAGAAACCACTGTTTACTTGTACACGTACGACACCTATAATACTGTACACGTACGACAGAGAGGAGACAGTACACGTATGCCACATAGGAGACAGTACACGTATGACACATGGGTACAGTACTTTGAGCCTAGAATAGAGACAAACCATCAACCAACCATAACATGCCAAGTGTCAGAATGCTCCACAATGATCAGCTCAGATATCGCCACTTGGAGCGATATGAGTGGTATGGAGGCGTATCTAGCAGCCAATCAGAGGGCAGAATACCAAGTGGTTTGAAAAATGGCAAAATGCGCCGTGATTTTGAGTTGCCCGAAAATGGCTTTCGTCCCAGGCAACTTTCGATTTGGCCCATTTTACACGTGTATAGGTGTACACACAGAAGAAGGGTGCAACTCGCTTTTTCATGCTACAAGTGTACACGTGTCCAGGTGGTAACTAAAAACCATGGGATCGCATGCATTCTATCCCTTTTTCAACACTCCGGCATCTTCCAGAAGAGTTTGCATATCACATATATTTTTTCACTCTTGGAATATTCGTAAGACTCACAAAATAAAACTTTATTCGACCCCAATCTCGATGTTGTCAAACCAATATATGAGGCAATGCTACAAAGTGAGGTACCAGTAATGCAAACTTACTTTTTGGAACATCATATTGGTAATCAGTTGCATCCGTACCCGTTTGAAAGACCGTACATTTTATGCATACGACATCGAACACTAACCGAAACAAAAGAAGAAGATTGACGAGCCGGGACGTTCACCTTCAGAAAGGGGGCGTTTAATACAGAAAATGGTCCTCCCCTCGTGTAGTCCAGCAACTTACAACGATCCCGCCCCTGACTTCGCTCACCGTCCTTTCCAAATTTGCCTCCCATCCTCCCTAGATATTTTAATACTGTATCCTCTCCTCCAAATTAGCGTTTTACGTCTTTTTCAATTTACTTTCTTCATCCAAATCCCCTTATGTAGAAATTCCGTGCAAACGCGCTACTGCAATTTCGATTTTAGCTTTTTAGTTCCAACTCCAGTCCGCCTCTAAGGTGTATTTAGAACTCATTTTACCCAACTTTTTTTGAGATCCACCAACATTTACACACACTATCCTCCCCCTCACACCCTCTATCCTCCGTCCACAATCATTTACAACCAAAATGTACAACCTTCGCCCCTCCGCCCCCACCACCAAAAACCGCCCCTCTCGCCCCTTAAACGGCCTTGCGCT
Organism: Kappaphycus alvarezii; assembly: GCA_002205965.3. NCBI lineage: Eukaryota > Rhodophyta > Florideophyceae > Gigartinales > Solieriaceae > Kappaphycus > Kappaphycus alvarezii. The sequence continues at coordinate 827,323 of NADL03000608.1, read as the reverse complement.
CGCTGCATATGGCCCGACGGACGCAGACGACTACTTGCGACGCCAGACTAAGAAGAAGATAATCGGGTTCGTCCACAAACTCTTCGTCGAGGATGAGGCCGAGGAGGTACCTGAGGGGCAGGAGTGGGAAGTCGAAGGGGCACCTGGGGAGACCTTCAAGGAGTGGGCAGCCCCGGAATTGGTCTACGACGTTAATGATGGGGAGGATGAGGAGAATGAGGAAGATGTAGAGGAAGAGGACGAGGAAGAGGACGAGGACGAGGACGAGGACGAGGACGAGGACGAGGACGAGGACGAGGACGAGGACGAGGAGGATGAAGGAAAAGAAGGCAAGGGAAGTGTTGGAATGGTGGAATGTATGGAACAAGTGGTACCGACGATGGAACAGTATGGGGATATCTTTAGTAGTGTGGATATCTCCCAGGAGGAAATAGATAGTTATGAGCCTTTCGCAGATATCTGTGGGGACTGCTTGGGCAGCATGAATTTTTTAGAGGAGTTGTTTGGATCTGATTTAGAGAATGGGAAAGAAGAGGACCATATTGATTGTTAGTTTCTTAAGTATCTTTTGTTTAGAGTATTTCGTCCACAAAAATTGTTTTTATGCATTTCCTGGTACCTTCTGTAGTTTTGTTCGGACTTTAGGGGTAGCCCAAAGTCTATATAAGCTGAGTAAACTGCTTCCTCATGGAGAGGTCAAGCAAGTTGGCAGACAACTTCAAGCCAAGTCCTGAGTAGTAGGAAGTTGAGAGTCAACTTCAGACCCAAGAAAAATTTTTCCTACGCTGGTCGCAGAGCATCAGTGGTATACCCTGCCCCTTTCATACTTGCTTGTATCCCTCTCAACTCTCTTCCATATACAACCCTTTTCGTTTGTTCAACTATACCACGGTAGCACTTTTGTTGCTTGCAACACCTCCTTCTTGGGGTAGTTGGTTCTGAGTATCTCTCCTCCCGGCAATTTACTCCTATCCGCTTCAAGCTTCTCGCGTAGGCGTATGACGCCGTGTGATATCTTTCTTTACGAGTGGCGTCAACAGGTCGCCAGCAATCCATGGAGCCAGCGAATATGGGGCTATCCCGGCCACCATTACGCTGACAAGTTCTGTGAAATTTTGCTGAAAGTGGCCTTGAGAAGACAAGGAGGGCGCACGAAGTAACTCCTGTGGAAGGCAGGGGCACAGTACTGAACTTTCTAAACATGGCCGGCATATATTTGCAATACAGGGTGCGGTTCTCTATTGTTATCATTGAGGAGGTAAATGGCGTTGTTTTTCCGTCAGTGGTGCGAGGAATGGGTTTCAAGGAGGAGATACAGCATTCGAATTGTGATCCATTAGGACTCGCTTCATCACAAAATTCCTCCAAGTCCATCGAAGAATGGTCAGCAGCAATAAATAAAATTAAAGCATCCTTAATTGTTCAGCAGTGCGGAGCCTAACGCCAAAGGAAATACAGTTGTTCAAACTGAAAACGAAAAGCTGGATTCGAGCAGTCCCTCGGTAACAATGCAGATCAGCACAGCGGCCGCTTTGTGAAATGTCACAAATTGTTGCACTCTCTGGGTATTAATTACGACAAAGTACGCGTGAGACTCGCGAAGTTTAGCGGAAAGAGGAAGGTTTCGGTGTTTCACTCTCGGGAGATATGTTCATTCAACCCTTAAATTGCCCAGATAAGCACTGGAAAGTGGAATTGAATGAAACGAGTTCAACATTCCTGACAAACCGCCTAGCAGAAAATAATTCGAGCAAAAGAAACCAACCATTCTGCCCAAACAGTTATGCACTCAACATTTCTCTCTTGTCACACTACATCTGACATGCCATCACTCTTTCCCTACTCCTATAAATATTTAAGTTAACTTCCTTAGCAGCCATCGCCCTCATCTCCTTCCCCCTCACCCTTCGAAACCCTCGCCATCTTCTCCTACCCAAACTGTATCCCCCCATTCACCATGCCTACTGGAACCCATCCTACTCCTACCCACTCCTCCTACTCCCTCTCTTCCATGATACGCGAAATGACCACCCCCATTGCTGATATTCTTGGCGGCTCGAACCTCTCTCCCTCGGCACCATCCTCGTCCAACAGACAACTTTTACCTTCTGTTTCCTTTCGGCCAGCCTCACGTTGGGGTCCCGTTTCCTAATCTCGCCCTCTTCTCCCCCCGGTCTACCCCACTCCCTCTCGATCACCTACGCAACATGTCATCGACCTCATCCGACCTTTTTGTGAGCCAATTGATGCTTTACTACCCGGCGGAAGGATATCTCCAGCATTGAGGCCTATTATTGGCCAAAAGAGGAAAGAATCCGACTCGCAGAGCACATTGGGAGGCCCCCTGCCCAAGAGGCCGAGACTACATAATGGATTTCCAACAAAATTACCTAAGCCACTGTCCCACTATAGGTCCCAGTTCCCGGAGGCCAGTCGTCTCAGGCTCTCGCACACTCAAAGAGTGTCTGGTGCCCCTGTTGTTGAAAAAGGGATAGAATGCATGCGATCCCATGGTTTCTAGTTGCCACCTCGACACGTGTACACTTGTAGCATGAAAAAGCGAGTTGCACCCTTCTTCTGTGTGTACACCTATTACACGTGTAGAATGGGCCAAATCCAAAGCTGCCTGGGACGAAAGTCCATTTTCGGGCAACTCAAAATCACGGCGCATTTTGCCATTTTTCAGACCACTTGTTATTCTGCCCTCTTATTGGCTGCTAGATACGCCTCCATACCACTCATATAGCTCCCAGGGGCGATATCTGAGCTGATCATTTTGGAGCATTCTGACACTTGGCATGTTATGGTTGGTTGATGGTTTGTCTCTATTCTAGGCTCAAAGTACTGTACCCAGTGTGTCATACGTGTACTGTCTCCTATATGGGATGCGTGTACTGTCTCCTCTCTCTCGTACGTGTACAGTATTATAGGTGACGTACGTGTACAAGTAAACAGTGGTTTCTATATTTATCCTATAGTTGCCTGGACTGGCTGCATACAGTTTACACTATACTCATTATACTGGCTGCATACAAATCACACTTGCACAAGTATGCAGCCAAAGTATGTTGATGCAGCCACGTTGCTTTTACAGTATTGCACGTATGGCACGTAAGGCTTAATTCACGTTGAACGGCCTGCATGAGATTTACGTACTGTTACGTAACAACGTGAGACAAGCCCGCCAAAAATTGTTTTCTACTTTTATGATATTTTAAGTTCCCGCCTTAAGTTCCCGCCTGTGGGTTCTATTACAGGCCGAGAGATTACAGTTGCGTTGGCGGGTCACGTAAGGAATAATTCACGGGTTGACTCTTTTAGTATACGTTCACGTAACAGAACATGCATGGCTAGCATGCACGTAATGTTACTTACGTTTTGAATAAAGATAATTATGAATTTCCCGCGCATGCAAATGAGGGATTCTGAGGCATCTCGGCTTGGGTAGGCTACAGGATCAACAAAGATAGTACTGCAAATGTAGATTTTCCTACTTTCATTTCGATTTCACAAAGCCGAAGTGAGTACCGGCAAACAGTACATAGTTGTAGTCTAATAGCTCATCCAACTAAAGAAGAGGTACGGACTTGCCTTTGATTTCAACACCAACCTCACCCTTGCCGTTCTATCACCTTTCTGTTTCTTTTATCCATCTACACTCTTTCCCTAATTCCCTTTTCAATCTCTCTCCACATCCCTCATCATCCTCTGTTCCTTTCTCCAAAGAGGCCCTTTGCTGCGGGGACCTTTCGGGGTAGCGGCTGAAAATTCCTGGCCGTCTACAGGTAAAGTCGCTGTGCTCACTCGTGGCACAAGAATTGCGCTCAAAGTTGAAAGAACGGCACTGGCCGATATACAGGGTTAGCGCCCTAGGGCACAAATAAAGAGGTGGTAAGAGTTAAAGAGGAGTAAAACTAAAGAGGTAAAGAGTTGGAAATTAAACACCACGTGTCTTTGAGTAATCGCTGCAAACTTCTTATAAGGAAAGGCTTGCCGTGACAAGCGACTATCGGTCGCCGGCTTGGGATATCCGAACAGAGAACTTTGCATACTCACTGCATACGTGGTAATAGAGGTTTCAGATACAAAGGGTATTGGATAAAAACGTAGTCATGGACGATCGCGGAGGCGGAGTTCGAATTGAAAAGCTCACCAACAATACTTTTTATGTTTGGAGCTGAAGGTGCAGCTTCTTCTCGCTCTTCGGGAGCTCCATGACTACATTGTGGATGATCCGCCTGAGGAATAGGATGATAGGGCGCTCAAATCATGGACTCGGGCTGACCACAAAGCACGGGCGCTCATCGGGTTGTCCCTTTGTGATGAGCACCTTGAGCCTGTGCGCACTGCAGCAACTGCAAAGGAGATGTGGACTATTATTCTCAGCACGTTTGAGAGGCACACACTCCTCAATAAACGCGCGGCTCGACGCCGGTTTTACACTGCGGCTATGGATGGTAGCGAGAGAGTTTTGCAGTACGTTAACCGTGTAACATAGTTGGCAGCGACCCTGAAATTCATGGATGTGACTATTGATGACAAAGAGATAGCCATGGCTGTTCTTCACGGATTGCCACCCCGGTTTGACAATCTCATCGTTGCCTTAGATGCCCTCGGCAATGAGGACAGGGTGTTTACTTTGGAATTTGTGAAGAGCAGGTTGTTGCAGGAAGAGGAGCGTGCTCAAATGAGGGAGTCAAAAGAGACAAAATCCAATGCTGCGCTCATATGCAATGCCCATCCGAATGAATACGGAGGTAATGCTAGACAGCTGCACTGTACGAACTGCGGTCATTCTGGTCACACCACAGACAGATGCTGGGGCAAAGATGTGAACGGTAGGCGCCATGAAGCTCCAAGGGGCTATCGTGCATCCGGTTCTCGTAGTGTCAGAGCATATAATAATCATCGAAACGAGAAAAATCGCCCAAGAGGAGATCAGCAGGCGTTCGCAGGTGCAAATGTATTTGATTCGACTGATTCTCATCTTTCAGCTGGTAGTGGAGACAGCGTTGATGATGAAATTGTTTGCCTCATGTCACGAATTAAACAGGCCGGGATATCGGCCGGAACTTCCCCCTGGTACGCAGATTCCGCATGTACTTCCCATATTACTTACGATAGGAGTGTTTTCACGAATTATACCGAATTTTCTGCAGCTTCAGTCGAAATGATAACTAAAGCCCGGGCTAAAATTGCTGTGCGAGGTGACGTAGAGCTGACTCTACTAGTGGATGGTTGTCGAAATCGGTGCATTCTGCGAGATTTTGTCCACGTTCCTGGTTTCGAATACTCTCTCATCTCTGTAGGCAAAGCGGACATAGAAGGGATCAAAACTGTATTTGAGAACAAATCTTTGCAGATGACTATGATTGGGAGAGTCGTAGCAACTGGAAAAATGCTGTGCTATAGCCTTCTTTATGCTATCGACATAGTCCAGAAGATACAAAATGATACCTTGTACTCTGCGAAACTCACCACACTCGCGACATGGCACGAGAGAATGGCTCATGTAAGCAAGCAGGGCATTGCATCTATGGTAAGGAACAATGTTGTGGACGGCGTGAAGATCAATGGAGTTGGCATACTCTTTCTGCGAGATACAGATCCGTCTAGGGACCCTTTTTCTACTTATTTCAAGCCCAGTGCACTTTTTGGCCTCGCCTAAATCTTTCATCTCAAATCTCTTGTTCAGTTCACCTTTCATCCAGGTCACGGCTTCCAAGTCACTTCCGCAAGCAAGTCATCCACATATAGGGCATCAGCAGAACGCCTTTTTCTGATAAGTTTGTATATAGACAGGCGTCACTTCTCGTATTCTTGAAGCCAAGCGTGTGAATAAGGAAATCGTCTATCTTTTTGTGCTATTGTCGACTCGCTTGCTTAAGACCATAGATAGCCTTGAGAAGTTTGCAAACATGATTGGGCCTGGAAGAGTCAACGATACCTTCAGATTCCTCCATATAAATATCCTCTTCTAAGTCACCGTTCAGAAAGGCTGTGACCACGTCCATTTGATGAGGATCTAAATCGAAGTGGGCTACAATCGCCAACAACAATCGAATCGTTGTGAATTTGATCACCGGCGCAAACGTCTCTGAGTAGTCAACCCCCTCAATTTGTTGGAAGCCCCGCAAAACCAGGCGACCCTTTCCCTTTTGAAATAACTTTTCGTTATCGTCCGGTATGTCCTTCACAGTGAAAACACCGCGAGAAGTGAGAATATTGGACTCTTCCGATCGTGGCACTAGTGTCCAGGTTTGGTGTTTGCGTTGGGACTCTAGCTGCTTATCAATTGCTTTCTGCCAAAACTTTGGTTGTGGTCCACTCATCGCCTCTTTAAAGGCGTTCTATATGTTGATGTCGCCACACGAGGTGTGAGTAAGCTGGTTCCCACCAGGCCTGTCCACCACTGTCGGAGTGGGCGTCGTGAACGAGTGGAGCGGCGAGGTTACATATTACCGGGACCAGCTTCTTTCTCACCAGTCACTTCTTCTGGTTCCAAAGTCTCATTGGTTGATTCCGGCTCAATCCGACGAATGTTCGTCGAAGGAGCGAGCTCCTGGTCTCGAATCATCGAGCTGCACATCCCTGGAAATAACAATACGATGTAGAGTGTCGTCCCAAGTTTCTAGGCCTTAGTTTCCGGCGGATAACCAACAATCATTCCCGCTGTTGCGCGGTCGTCACATTTTCGCACCTCATTACCAAGCACCTTGTACCAGCATTGACATCCGAACATACCTAGGTGATATAATAAGGCTTTTTCTTCATCCATAGGTGAAAAGGCGTAACGAGACCACCCAAAGCTCTTGTCGTGACGATTTCGAATGTAAACGCTTTATCGAGAGCTTCAGCCCAAAAAGCTTTCGGAACCTCATATGGACAGCATAGACCTAACAAAATCAATCAGGGTACGATTGAGTCGTTCTGCCACACCGTTCTGTTCAGGTGTGTATGCAGCGGTCGTTTGATGAACAGTTCCTTGTGACGATAGAAAGGATTGGAACTCTGAAGAAAGGTACTCTCCACTACGATCAGATCGAACTCTTTCACGCGTTGACCAGTGTGTGTGAGGCATACTCGGCAAATTTTTGATAAAAATGGAACGTTTCATCTTTACTCTCTATCGGATAGAAAACACTCAGTTTCAGTGGTCATCGATAAAAGTGACAAAGTATCTAGCACCACCTACTGCTTCACTTGGACTGGGCCGCAGGCCTCCGAATGGACCAAGTCTAGCAAATGTTTGGCCCTACCTCCAGAGCGCTGTTTAGGAATCACAGCACGAGTTGCTTTTCCTAACACACACGCATCACATGTCACAGATTCACAGTCAGAAGATGAAATAGCGCCTCTTTTTATATCTGAAGAGGAGAGATGAAGTCCACTTACCACGTTCTTACGAGCCATGGACAATATTTTTGAGTGTGAACGTGGGCAAATCTTTCATGCTATGTCTTCAAGGAGGCTTTGTGTGTCCAATGAAACTCGTTACATGTGTCAATTATATACAGCTCTCCTCGGGTTGTGGCAGTAGCCACGATGCAGTCACTCTTCTTCACAGTGCACTTATCACGAATGAACTCAACGTCGAATCCATTATCGACCATCTTACGCAGAGAAATCAGGGAAGAAGAGAAGCTTGGAACGTGCAGCACATTCGTGAGCTTGCACGACTTTTGAACTCCGTTCACTACAAGCGTTATGAGGACGGTCCCGATTCCAGCTACTACTGCACACGCTTTCGTTCCCATTTCTATGCGGCTGTTTGAGACCTCCCTGTATTCCGAGAAAATCCTCTTGTCAAATGTCATGTGCCTGGAGCATCTAGAGTCGATGAGCCAACTGTTTGACGTTATGTTGATACCAAAGTTATCTACCTAGTTCATCAGACATATGTACTCGACTTCATTAACTTCCAGATCACCGATCTCTTGAGCAAGCATCGCTGTAGGCTTCTGTGACTGTCTACGTGAGAAATAGTCAGGTGGCGGCGGTAGCCTTCCGTTGATTTCCTTTCCCCAGCAACGGGCAGCGGAGTGTCCACAGTGATCACAGTTGGTGCATAACAACGTTGAAACACGTCTTGACTCAGGAATCTGCCCAAAATGAGCAGCACTTGGCGCAGTCTGCATTCCAGCAAGCTTCATCGACGTACGTTGCTCCTCTTGGAGCAGGCGACTTTCTACATATTCTACTCTGAACGTGTTATCTTCTGATTGTAGAGCATCAAGCGCTACAATGAGATTTTGAAATCTCTGCGGAAGACCATTGAGAACTGCCATAACCATTTCTTCGTCATCAATGATGACTCCCATTGACTTTAAGCGAGATGCTAGATGTCTCACACATCCTATGTAGGGCAACAATTTCTTATTGTCTAGCATGGTGACCGTGTAGAAGTCTCTCCGGGTCGCCAGTTTATTTAGTAATGTGTGGCGCTCAAAAGCTTCCAAGATGGCGTCCCACACTTCTTTGGCTGTGACAGCATCTCCCAAATGATCCAGGTGATCATCAGGCAGGGACAGACCGATGATGGCCCGGTCCTTTCGATTTAGTTGCTTCCACGCCTTTTAACTGGAAGATTGTTCATCTTCAGGAACGGTGTCATCAGTTATGTACTGTTCCATATCGCGAAGGGCCAACAGGAGCTGAATCTTCTGTTTCCACTCGTAGAAATTGGTATCCGTGAGCTTTTCGATCTTTGTAGACCCTCCTCCTTGATCTTTTCCGCTATTCATTGCAATAGTCTAGAGGTGCTAATGTTCTGTTCGAAGATCCCAGGCCGGGCACCGATAGTCCCCTGTATTGGCAAGCCCACCGCTATAAAAACACAACACACGAAACTTTAGACTTAAGCAACGGCCACAGACGTCGCTTCAAACAAAGAAATGTGTCTATTTAAATTCTCTGAGACAAAACTACTTTCAAGTGTTCCTTCCCGTTCTCGTGACGCTTGAAAACCTCGTGGGAATCGAACAATCCATCACAAGCGGTACACCTAGGGGTCTTTTTCTTGTTTTTCTCTCTTGTCCTTCGACCCTTAGACTTGTTGTGATTATAGAATGTCTGTGCACTATTGCAGCTAATATCACAGAGCTTGTAGTACCTCTTGTTCCTCTGCGGAACTCTTCTTTTAGCCTTTAGCTCCTTCTTTGCAACTAGATCGGCAGGGGCTTTGGCTTTCTTTGCCGAGAGGCGTTCAACTTTATTTTTTGGCTTATACAAAGAAACTGACTTACGAGGGATCCTATACCTTTCCCTAGACGACCCAAAAAAAATCTAGAAGAGGACCAAATTCAGATACAGTTTAGGAATTTGGAAGATGTTTTTACAGTATCTGAATTTGCAAGGTATTTTTAATTCGGATTAGTGTGGCAAATCCATGGATTGATTTTTTTTATTTTAGGACACGCTGTCATAATAGATTTCAGTACAGTTTTAGCTTCTGGGTGATACTTAGAGTGACTCTGCAAGGTCTATATAACGGCCAAATCAATTCCCACCCCTGGCCGATGGGTTGCGGGCATGGGTATGGCACCTAGATGTTTACCTTGAGAAAATATCTTCTAATAGTCTCTCTGGTTCACATGATTCCCTTGAATGTATTATATGGTTATTGGTATGTTTTTTCAGTCTTCGATGGTAGCCAAAGTCTATATAAGCCGAGTAAACTGCTTCCTCTTGTGGGAGGCAAGCAAGTTGGCAGACAATTTCAAGTCAAGTCCCGAGTAGTAGGAAGTTGAGAGTCAACTTCCGACCCAAGAAACATTTTTCCTACGCTGGTGTCAGAGCATCAGTGGTAGACCATGCCCCTTCTATACTTGCTTGTTGCCCTCTCAACTGTCTTCGTCATCCACTACTTTTTTTTCGTTCAACTATACCAAGGTAACACTTTTGTCGCTTGCAGCACCTCCTTCTTGGGGTAGTTGGTTCTGAGTGTCTCTTATCCCGACGATTTGCCCTATCAATATCTTCCTCCTAGGTTGAGCTCAGTTAGACTGTTCATGTGGGTTGCTGCAATGCCATAATGTGCAATGCTCAGTCTATTACTGCTAGGTTTCAACTGTATCCTGGTCGGTTCTACCTCTTTATTTTACCGGTTATGTTGGACGATAAACACGGACTAATGCTCTTGCTTTTGAAAAAACACGGTCTCTGGATCTATAAGTATCTGCGTCTACTAAAACTTGGTAAGGTCGAACGAGTTCACTTCACACATTTATGTTCACGCTAATTATGAGTTCGGCGGAGTTTTGATCCACTTGCTGCGGATTGCAAGGGAAGCAGCGGAGCTCCCCCAAGAATAACAGAGAGACTGGACGGTTTTGAATGTATTTTGGCATCATTGTTTCGTAGAGCGGTGACCGAGGATCAGCAGGATACAATTTTCATTTGTAGTCTTCCAGGAGACAGATTTCGGAACGCATACATTTCCATACGGCACCGTGATCATCAGTGGAGAGATCAGTGGAGAGATATAGTATCCCAGAAAAGGTAAGAGCGGGGACGTCGAAATTGTCGAACGTCTAAGCGAGAGTGCTGTAAGATTCGCAGGCAGCACTGAATGATGTTTAGTCGCTTTCCTTCAAAGGCGTGTTGCGAGCGCTGCCATGTCTAGCGCAGTTGCGTCCTGGTTGGGCCTGAGCCCGCTTTCTGGGGAATATTTTGCGTATTGCACAAACTCATACCCCACCGGCCAATCCGCGACTTCATGTAGCACTGGAAACAGCTGTACTTGCTTTTAAATATTAAAGTACCCCAAATATCTCCCCTTTTGCGTTATGATTTTGTATTTTTTTTGGGACGGAAAAATAACACTTTTGCACGAATAAATATTTAAATAAAAAAAAAGATGAAAAGCAAGAAATTTTAGAAACCTTTTTCCAGAATAAAGAGAGGATCTATTGGGATCTAGAGTAATATGAAAGCGAAGGTGCATAATTAATGGATATAGTTGGAATGGGAAAAGCAGGGGGATTTTACTTTCTTAATTAGTTATAATTATAAAAAGAAATTAGAGGCTTCGATCCAGGTAGTTCTAAATTTTCTAGTTATCGGTATTTAAATGTCCATAACGACCGCGTTTTGTTGCTCATTAGTTTCAGGAAATAGGATTAATCATAAATTTTGACCTTTTTTAGTTGTGAAATTCCTCTTTAAATAGTAATTTCAGTGAGAATGCTTAGAGTACCGAGATTTACTTTCAGTTATATGTTCTTCAAAGTTCACAGTGTGAGCGTAAACTATCCAACCGCAAAAACGTATTTGTTCGTAATGAGCACGGAAAATATTGTCAAGCCTCGGACTACGTTATAGAAGATGTTGATGTGTGCAGGGTGTTTGTATTTATCATTCAATGCCAAGAAAAAGATTTATGTTCAACGTACACAGCACTAAATCTTGTTACTAAGGATTATGTTCTTCAGAAGGTGTACGAGGCGGGATCAAACATATCTTATGGTATTATTTGTTCTCCATAAACATTCCAATAAGTATTTGATAGTTGTCCAGATCGACCTGAAGCTCGAGGGTGTGCTAAAAACGAATAAGTTATCTCTCTATCTGGGCAATTATCGAATACTTATTCTTGTCAAATGTGTTCTAAAGAACAATAAAGTGAGAATAAATGGATCCAAAAGATCCTAACTATATAAATAAAAGTTTCGAAGAGAAAAGCAAAGTATTTTATTTTGGAAATACTTGTGGCTATTGAAAATTTTTCGTAGTTTATCTTTGTTCTAAATAGCATTTTAATGGAAGAGTTTTGTAACATACGAGTTATTTTGTACATTGGCATTGCTGTACCGTAAGTGATCTCCAGAATCTTCGGAAATGTCGTAGCGTACTTTAAAAGGGAGCGCTAATTTTTAATACTCAAGAAAATCCTCCATCATTCCGACCATTTCTTGCAATTAGAAAATCTGAAAACGATAAACATTCTCAGTTCAAAAAATATTCTCCATTCCAAAACTTATGTTCGAAAATTTGAAATAGAGCCCGAAAATAATGTGAAAACTTGCTTATGGGTTTGGATGCACCCCATTGAAATAAGTTTACTCAAAACTTCGAAAGTCAAGTATTATTGAGATAATCCCCATAAAACCCCCGAATATCCTACCTGTGAAGAAAATTTTAGTGCAAGCTCATTTTTATACCTATTTGAAGTTTCATTTAATTCAAATTTCTGTAGGTCTTTTTGGAACATTAGGTAGATTTAGTACTCAATAAGGAAATGACTACTTTCATAATGCCAAGAAGCAGCCTTTTTGTAAACACCAATATTTAATATTATCTGAGCTGAATGGATCGGGGAGTCCATTTAAGTGTATATTGAGCTCACAGAAAAATATCAAAGGTAAAGTGAAGTTTGGGGATTGAGTAAGGTCTTTTTACAGTTTTCTATACAGATTCATGTAACAATAATTTTAAGGTGTGCAATAGTTAAACTTTGTCGCACTTCTAAAGCCAATATCTCAAAGACCATTTAGCAAAATTAATACTTTTGAATCTCGAAATTATGATATAAGTTGATCTGCGGGAAGAGAGAAAAAAATTCAAGATCTATTCACAGAATTGTGATAGAGTATATGGTTTTATTATTCCGATGTTTGACGTTGTTATTTTCAACTTCGAACCACCACGGAACTTTAGACTTAAGCCTGTAGCATACTTTAGAGAAATATGAGAGAACAGATAGAAACTGTAACATTTCGCGAAGGGCCGCATACATTGAAAATGGGTCTTACAAAACGTATGTAATCATCTAAAATGTTGCATATTGTATACAAAAAATAAGTAAATTATGTGATAAAACTACTTATAATAGATTACTGCATATAAGGTACATTAGAAACATGTATATATTTTTATAATGTTTGGAAGTATTAGACGCTAGAATGAATAGACAACAAACATATAGCTATCCAAGTATAGCTTTAATGGGTTGGTTTATAATCATTTTATAAATATTGTACAGTAGTATACTGATAGTTTCCCTTTGTAGGAGGAATCTTCAAATCAATGTACTAAAAATTAAAGTGAAAATTTCAATATGTATGGAATATGTCATAAGGCAAAAAAATATTTTTTTGGATTTTCTTGCCTTCAAAAACTGGGAAATACTCCTGTATTTGTGCATTTAAATTCAAAAAGGAGCTGTATAGTGTAAATTCACGATGATTGTAGCCTATCTTAAAACAGGATTAATTTATGTTCCCCTTTTCTTAGACTTAAGTATCAATGAACTAGAAAAACCATATAATTTTTTGTTCTTACAAAGTATTGAGAAGTGAATACTAAATAAGAAAAAATCGATGAATTGCACCATGTCCAGCATCAATATTCTTCATATTACACCGAAAAGAACCCTTAGAGTACGAATTTTCGGATATCAATCAAATTAGATGAAGTAGTGCACTTAACTATCCCTAGGACTGTATTTCGTTATTAATAATACATGAAATATTTTGCAACAGCAATTAATTTTAAGGCTCCAAAAATACCTACATATTTTTGATAATTACAATATCGTTAGTTAACTAAATATTTACAAGCCTTCCTGCAGAAAAATTCAATTACTGGGAGTATAATTTCTCTGCATATTTCGAAAAAGGAATAAATTTTTATCGATAATTCTCTAATATACAAGTATAAATAAAAGTCATTAATAGTAAAAAGAGTTAAGTTTTCCGAGGGAAATATTCAAAAATCTGCTTCCTTCATGCTAACATTTTTGCAAAAATTTAAGACATATTTAGGAAATTGTATTTATCTATCTACTTAGGTAATTTTGACTCTTTTAAATACTTATAGTTGCAGTTAGAGATAAATTTATAAGTGGAATAAGGTTTTAGCTTTTAGTAATAATCTCCATCTTCTGTGAAAATATTTCATTATTCTATCGATGGAAGAAAAAAAATAAAATTCAGTATTTGAAATAGCAGGATTACATTCAATTTATACGAGTTCAGTCGAAAGTTGCTACTCATGTATGTTACTTCAGATGCACTAGAAACTATTGAAGAGTTTTTTCTTTACGTCATTACAGTCCTATGTCTGCAATAGGAAAAGGTTTAGCGAAATTTGGTTTTGAGTATTCAATCATATGTAATCATATGTAAAATGGACAAAAAAAGTTCTTCATTGCTTCAAATCGAAAAACTAGACGAAAAAAGAGATACAATGAGACCAAAAATTTAGACCTGGAGTTTAGACCTAATCAAGCAGCGACCGCTAGAATATGTATAACAGGCAAAAACACCAAAATACATATACTGCTAACTAAAAAACGTTCTTAATGACATAAAATTTTTTTTAGATCAAAATAATTGATTGCAAGGGTTAATTTATATTTAAAGGAGCAAAACGAAAAGCGTTTTACTCCTGAAATTCTAAGTTTGGTAAGCGATTCTACGAATTGGTCATTAGTGCACGATGATTATGCCATTATTAAAAATAAATAAAATTTATGAAGAGAAAAGTCTTCAAGAAGGTAATCACAAAGTTGCTCTTTCTATATAGTAAATCAATTCTATAAGTGAACAAAGATTGGTGATATTGAGCGTCATAAAGTTTCGGTTGTAATGAAGAGAAAATTAAGAAAATCCAAGCAAGACTAAGCACTTGAACGAGTACGTTCAGTTCTTGAAAAATAACAGCTCGTCCTCAAAATCTTCAAGACTGATGTTCTCATCAATACCGATTTCAACCCCAGGCATATCGTCCTGGAAATGGTTGATTTTTTCAATCATTTGCTCCCAAGTTTTCCCGGGCTTTGGAATAACAGGAAGATAAACTTTTTCATTGCTTCCTGGAATAGGAGGTCTTTGAAGACCATCCTGTGGTGCATTTGTCTCTGGTCCATGATCAGAAAATATTTCAGTGTCTGCGTCGTCATCTTCACTTCCAATATCTTCCTCGTTACTCTCCAGAACTTCCTGCTCATTTTCAATATCATCTTCTTTGTCTGATTCATCACTGAAATCAGCTGCCGGAAAACCAGTGCTCCCTGTCGAAAGGAAACCGGGGAAGGTACTATCTCCGAAAATATTTCCTAATATTCGAATTCTGTTAGCTCTCGACTTTTTATGGGTTGAGATTATTTGCTTTCCAGAGGTCTGCTGAGGCCTTCTTCTAGACCAAGTACGTATGTACTTAATTTTATAAGTTGCTGGAAGAGATTTCTTCGATGGAAGCCCAAACCAATATGGCATTGTTTCCACATCAAACTTCATGGGAAAAGCTTGTTTCCAACGTCGGTTACGGTCTCTCCGTATTCTTCTGCCATTAAATGTCCAAGTTATCCATTTTCGGCCCCAGTCTAACCCATAAATATTAAACCTTGAACGAAGGAAAGAGTCGTGAAGATAATAAGTTGGTTTGCTAATTTCGTTGACCCCCGGTTCAATTCCCTTCTTTTTGTTCCTGAAAACATGCAAGTTCATGTTTATTCTCCTTCGAAAATCAATTCCCGTTTCGTTATTAATAGCACCGCCACCAATTTCAAAAACATCTATTTCAGTCCACAATTCAGGAGTGTCTAAAGATCCCCAGAAAGATGAAGACAGACGAGAGTTACCAGGTTTTGCTTTCACCTCAAAGTATCCAAATTTAGCGCTTTTTCTGGTCATTACGAAAGATGTTGTGTAGTTTTGATATCCATCTGGTGCACCATCGAAGGCATCACTGTTTTGTTTCTCAAATCTTCCACGTAAAAGGAGCTTACCACGCTTTTGCCTTACATTTTTAGCTGCAAAAAGTCCAGGTTGACGACCTTTCCATCTTGGATTTATGTCATACCATTTTTCATGGTTGAAAGATCCCCTGAATTCATCTGAGAAGTCTTCTAGTGGTGTAAAGATATGACCTTCATACAGACCATCTTTTAGAAACGGTTTACGCGGTCTTCTCGCAAAAGATATTCCAGTTATGAAGCAAAAAACCGAAATGAAAAAAATGATACGCATTTTGGTACCAAAATGTGCCAACGACCATTCATATTTTTTCTTTACCCACAACTTAATGGCAAACAAAGTAGACAGATTTCGAAACTGTTTCAGTTCGAAACAAAAAGAACTGAAATATAAACAATCGCCGTAATTTTAACAGCGAAACATATTAAGCGTCTTTACATATATCAATAATTAATTTAGAATTACATGAGAATATGCATCAAATGGGAACTAACTTTATATTACGTTCTTTGTTAACAAATTACAAAATACATAATAAAAAACAATCAGAGTTTGAAGTAGAATTAAAATTCAAAAAAAAGTAAAAATCTGTTCAAGTTAATTGAATAATTCTAGGCAATAAATTTTCCGTCATGGTTATTATTACGTAGAAAAACATAGAGCAGAACCGCCATGTTTTGCCTTTTTACAGTACTTAAACCCTAAAAATTCTCAGTAGGGTTCTTATTGAAATGGCCATGAGTAATTTTTGCATAGTTTAAGTAATAGGTAAAGTTAAAGTAAGATTTTTGAATTAGATTTAATAATCAAACAATGCATTTCCTTATTTCATTACTGTAATTTCGGCAGGTCTTCGAGTTTTTATCTCTAGGAAATATTTAATGCTCTAAATAGCTTCATTCTTTAAATCTATATCAGATAATAATAAATATAATATCATTACATATTATCTCATTTCAGCGAAAGGTTTTTTTCGGTATAATATGTAAGTGACCACTTTTTTTCACCTACGCAACTTCAATCTATTCAACAAATTCACTGTAGCGAGAACTGATGTTAATTACTATAAATAATTACAGCAAAAAAGATTTATTTTCAATGAAAAAATAGCTGGAAAACAATTACAGATAAAAGCTAAACCTTTCGGCCACCTTTGAAACAATAAGATACAACTTTTGGGAGAGAGGAAAATCAATAATTGTAATTTATCAATTGTTCACAGATACAGAAATACTCATCGAATTTAAGTTTTCTATGTACTACTGTTTTATTTGAGTTTTTATACGAAGTTTTGTCTCTTTTAATTGGAGCTTTTAGTTATTGTCCGAAAAGAAAAGGACACGGTATATTAAAGGAATTTTTATCACATAAAACTGTGTCTGGAGCTTATGTTATTTTTTTTGGTTTTGACATAATTTTGAAATTTAATAAGTTATACTGTAACCGGCAATAATTGATTTATCTCCGTATTATTATGTGTTTTATGGACTAAATATTTTTATTGATTCAAATTTATAATTTCCCAAATTTTTGATAGCATTGAATCCCTTTTTCAGTTAAAGTATAATTTGGAAAAAATGTAGGAAATAATAAGAATATTTTCTTTTCTTTCATTAGTGCTTCTATTTTTTTCTAATATCGTATTTAAATTTATATTATAAAGATAGTTCATTTTCTATGGCCTAAAGAAAATAATTCAGGAAAAAAAAGATGGAATATTCCTGGTAAGTCTACAAAAAGGCTAAAATTGCCTGTAATAGAAGAATCAATTCGGTACCCTAAAGTTTTTATCTTGGCGAATCATTACTGTTAGATATTAGTATTAATATTAAGAGATGAAAAATTTATTATGGCCGTCTAGGTAGCACGCAAAATGAAAAATAAAAATACTGAGAGCACAAAGAACAAGGAAGGAAGATAGTGTTGAGAAAAAAAATGGATTAATACTTACTAAATTTTCAGTATCTCGAAAAGCTCTATAGACAACAGGACTACTCTAAATACAGTATACATTGTGAGCAATTTGAGACGACGATTTTTTCATTCGGGGATCTAGAAATAACTTTACGGACAACTAGCGAAACGCAAAATTTCAAAGTTTTATCGCCTTTATAGGGCTAAATTAAAGTCTTTGGATCTCAATTGCATATTGTGGTTCAGATAAATATTTTAGGTAGAAAGAAACAGACAAGATCTAGTAAGAAGATTTCAAGAATCAGATCTACGGTTGAGTATTTAATCTTTGCTCTCTTTCTCAATATTATTCTCATTTTTAATCTGAAAAATCACGGTTGGTTTACAGCCGTCTTGTATTGCTACGAATAAATGCTTTATTGGAAATTAATACAGGGTGAATGGTAATCAGCTAGTCATTATAACTTATTGCAGTTATTATTGCAGAAATGATAGTGGGCAAATTGGAACTGAATGGAACAACATTGAATGCATGTAAATTTATTCTAAAATAAAGAGGAGGGCAATATAAATGGAATACTTTTCAATTGTTAGTGTCAGGCTTTATAAGAAAGAAATATATCATACTTTATCCGTAACGTTATTGATTATGACAAAACGCCTTGTAATGGTTTTTTGTTCATCAATTTACGATATAAAAGATATAATAATGACCATTAGCTGCCAAATTTATGACCTCAGTGGTTTGATGCTTGTTTAAAATTATGACCTTGGATTTATGCACTCAATTTATTCTCCCAAATTGGCTGCAGAGTGGTATTTACAAGTTATTAACACTATAACAGAATACATGTATTTAATTTGTGCAATAGTACTCGAAGTATTATAACATGAGGGGAATATCTACGTGTAAAATCTCTCTTAGCACCAGAAATAAAGAATAAGGATATGAACTTCCAAAAAATAATAGATTTTTTGTTCTCGCTAAATAATTCCTCTTCAAAATTCAAAATTCTCATTCTAGTTTTAGATTTGAAACAATAATGATCTTTGATGTGTATTTTTCTTACTTTGATGTATACAGTACTCTGTTTGAATCTGAAAGACTATTCAGAAAAGATAGTTTCATAACATTAATTTTATCTTCAACATTAATCTTCCGGTAGAGCTTTTCAGCATAATATTTCCTTTTTAGACGAAAAGGACCTTCAAAATACACCAGAAAGATATCAGGAATTTTTAGTAATTTTTTAGCATGAGGTGCAGTTTATTTGTTTTTTAGAGACGGCCTTCAATAAAAAAATGTAGAAACTTTTATGTTACAATTATTTTTTGTTAGCTTGCAACTCTACGAATACTTATCTGGTCGACGTTTAATTTTTTTTGATAAAAAGCCCCAAAACTGTTTCCCAACGATTTCAATATGGGTTATATTGCTATTAATTCCAACTCTTGATACCTGAAGTAATATTAAGAAAGCATTACATATTATTAAATATTATTAAATATGTTCGTAAAATTGTCGTTAATCTGTACTGTTGGTCGTTGAGGTCCACTTCTAGCCAAATAGTGACTCGCTAGCAAGAAATAAAGACAGCGGCATCCTTTGAATCATTTGGCCAAATAAAATGTTGCCGCCTCGAATAATAAGATGATATTTATGTTTCTTTCAAAAAATCTGCGATTTGCTGAAT
Source organism: Kappaphycus alvarezii (assembly GCA_002205965.3). Taxonomy (NCBI): domain Eukaryota; phylum Rhodophyta; class Florideophyceae; order Gigartinales; family Solieriaceae; genus Kappaphycus; species Kappaphycus alvarezii. The sequence continues at coordinate 808,017 of NADL03000608.1, read as the reverse complement.
TCATCTGTATAAATCTTTTTTTTGTCCTTTTTTTTTATTTCTATCAGTTGGGAAAATGTTTTCGAAATGAAATATGTTCTTTCCGCCCACTTCTCGAAACATTTACTATGTAAGAAACTGGACGTACATTTGTTAATTCTAAAAGAAAAGTATCCATCCCACACAAATCTGAAGCATCGAAATAAGCTCGTTCCAAACGTAACTAATCAAATATGCTATATCAGTTTAGTTAATTAGGTTTAGATTTGAAGAGATCGTTTTTGGAACCATTACAATGGTGCTTATAAAGCAGTAGTTTAAAATATTTGCACTAAATTGCGATTTTAATGACTTATAGGGATGTTTTCACTTGAAATTTCTCAACTTCAATATTTCAATTATATTTTTCTAAAAGCGACGACAATACCGCCGCAGTGTTTTCTTCTTCAAATAAAAGGATTCATAAAGGTTTTAGGCTCACAGAAGGCCTTTACTTCATGAAGTTGAGTGAAGAGTGTTATTTTCTTCAAAGAGTGGGGAGAATAGAAAATGATTGGTCCGAGATGTAGTTCCATTATTTTCTATACATTATTTTACATCTTCGAAATTATTAAGTCTTAGAGCTAGTATAAGGGGAATTTATTCAAGATGTTTTCACTTTCAGGGAAGTTTGAGGTCTTGGACATCAAATCAGTCATTTTTATAATTTTCACAGTTCTTAATGCATATTACCTCAGTTACTAGGTGTCAAGTAAGCATTCAGCAATTAGAAATGAGAAATTTGTTGTTTTGGTAGTTACAGACTGAGAATTTAATATTTAAATAATAATGATTTCATTTATATCCGTTAGTAGTCTTAGAAGAAGAAGAATGACGCTTTATTGTTTCTAGACAAGTCCGCACTATACAGGACCTCGGGTTCTACTAGACGGGCGACTCCGGGCGATGACTGAACCAATTGACCACTCAAGCAAGAAAGGGACCGGTAGAAAACTCCACCACTTGAACCGAGGATTTAAAAGGCTGCAAAAACTCCCGTTGTAAGCACATAGGCTTACAGATAGAGACGGTGACGAAAACGGCGAGAAATCTGGACGAGCGAGCTTGACGACCATCGCACAAGGCTGTGAAGACCACAACCCCTCGCAGTCCGTCAAAATGACAGTGGATTTAAGCACGGCAGGGTACGGTGGACTTTGCAAACCTAGTTCGAGTAGTAGAGTCATCCTTATACACCTCTCTTAGTTCGTCCCATGTGCGCTGGAGGCACGAAGAGGCAATTCACTGGATGTGGCCATTGAAAAGAACGTTACAGCGAGAGCTCTGTAGCCGTGACGGGCAATCTCCTGAGCTAATAGCCCGACGAAGGTCCGGCGGCCACGCTGTGCGCGGGCGTCGACCGAGATGAAGTGGAATTTGGGTGTAGTAAGTCGAGAAGATATGGGAGTTAAATACTCAGGAGCGGTCAATATGTTGAAGCGACAGTGAAATTCTTTATGATTACAGTAAAATAATAACTATCCTCCGCCTTACTATGAGCCTGTGTCATCCAAGAGGCTTTATTTTAAAAACAGATCCAGATTTATTTCATCATTTTTTTTCCTAGTATATAAACTCGACTTTCAGTTCATAAATTAAATATCAGAATACAATTTTTCTAACACCTTTTTCCATTAAGTATACTTCTGTAGATAAAAATTTTTATTGTGAACATCCAACCCTTTAGTTCTTTGAAATAATTCAAATTTACGGTTATTATATTGCTACAATATTTCCAACTTCGATTCTGAATCATAAACTGAACATGTATTTCGAAACAATCACGATCAGTGCAACAGAGCCTTAAAATGCTCTCTTTAATAGAATGTACATCTTGTGCCACTCAATATATCCTCGAATACCTTTATATTGTCTGAGAACATTTTTTAGATATAAATAATACATAGTATGGTCAGTTTAATAAGTATCTTGCCTCAGAAAAATGAGATGATAAAACTCTCGCAACGAATTTCCAATATGAAAAAGGAACATGTATCTTTACAAGAGTAATAAATATGGACAGAGAATTCATTTGATCTGTTTTATATGTTAAAGTGCGAGCATAGTATTTATTTGTTTATGATTTTGGTCCATTTAATTTACACTAAACAATGATTTAAGATAACCATACGATATTGGATTACATAGGAAAGTTTAAATTCTTGACGGAGATTCTGATAAGGGTTTTGACGGGAAATTTCTGACATCAAAAATTCCTTTAATTGCTAATGTATACGACAAGGTAATTGTTTCAAGAAGATCCTTCTCTTAATGTAAATATCTTGATTAATTCATTTGATATATAAAATTGTTTTATATGTTTCTAGAAGAAAAATCGTTAATTCCATTTAATGTCTATACAAATTTTCAATTGATTTACTCACCAAACAACAAATATTGTTATATAAATTTCCTCCTTCAAATTATTATCCAGAACTGTAGAAAATTATCGAATTTAGTAAACTTTAGAGGGGTTCAGCTACTAGAAAACTGCAGTGAAATGGGTAAACCCTGACTAGGCCATATCTTGACCATTTCAATATCATCTTCAGATATGACAGGGGGAGTTCTGTCTACGTTAGCATAAATTTTGAATTGCTTTCTTCCACGTAAAACAGATTAATGATTGAAGGATTTTTATAATTATAAGTCCATTAATAAACACGCAAACCCCTGTGGACTACTGAAAAATGTTGGGTAAATTTTGAATATATGAATGTGAATTTTGAATGTTTGCACAAGGTTTTTATCTTTGATTATTTTAGAGGTAAGTTTCCATAATGCACCTTCTGTCCCACTTTTTAACACATACGAAAATTTTGAGGCGAAAATCTGGAATGAGCCAGTAAAATCCCTCCGCTGATATTGTCTAAGCTGAAAGTTTGTAAAGTTCCGAATCAAAAACAATTTCGGCCGGCTTAGTGTTCACGAGAAAGTCATTTTTTCCCATAGTAAAAAACAGTGCGCTACATGATAGGAAAAATGTTTAGTATATTTCCAGAGTATTTCCATTTCAAAAAGTGCAGGTTTTCAGCGTTCATGTGGAAGAAAGATAAATACAGTAGGACGAAGAACGGTTCTAAATGGTCATGAACCTTACCTGTTTCCCCGTCTTCTTTGTATTTCCCGGTAATTTTCAAAAAGCATAATTTCAAATTTTGGCTTCAAATAGATGGAAGCATACTTCTTGCAAATAAATAGCGAATAAATTAGTTAAAATATTTTTAGTTCAACCGCAAATGTTCACACGGCTCATTTTCTCTAATATAAGGAATTAAAACCTCTTTCATATCATTTAATAAATTTTTTCAGTACTGTAGACTCGTAATATTATAGTTAGTTCTATCAAACACCAATAACGTCTTGCAGAGTTATAAATATAAAACATGGTACCAATTTGCTGCACGTTATTTTAAAAAAATGAAAATTATCTCTGCTATCGTCCTTTGGATAAAAAAGCTTCAATTTTCCATGTAATATAAATGGGGAACTCAACAGAAAACTTTAATTTAGTTCCGTGTTTTAAGACCGTATTTTATTATAAATATGACTTAATCCCCATATATTCTTTCTCTACTTGGCGATACCAGATTTTTAGCTAGTTGTTTAATTATCTGTTAAAATTAGAAAAATTCTCTAATTAAATTCAAAGCTTTTTTGTATCGACGGCTTCTTTATCTAGGTACTTGGACCAGTAAACGCGTGGAGAGGAGATCTTACCAACTGAAGCGCACTATTTTACTGAATTTAAATATGAGATGAGTATTCGTTTAATTTCCAATAAAAGTAATGGTTTTACTTGTCTCTTGATATTCGTATGTTTATCTTTTCATATGACTAGTATATTAATTTAAATAGTACATGCTGTGCTGCAACAGTAGTTGATATTACTTGGCCGAACTTTGGTGCATCTGAAAATGACCAGTACTTGTGATTTACGATGCTAAAAATTCTTTGTGGTCCTTTTCCAGCGAAATTTCCCTCCGCTCTATATTGAATCAATACAGAAGCCAAAATATTGCAGAAGGACATGAGCTGCAGGAATAAATTTTAGTTTACCAGAAATCAACAGAAAAAAGACAATAGGCCCCATTTCTTTTCTGGGTACCAATATTAGATTAAGAACTATGTCACTACATTCTGTTGGTCAAAAAAGACGTTACTACACTATACTCGTCAAAAGCGGACGTTACTAGACTCTGTTGTTCAAAAGTACATTCGATTCTGCACACTACCGCTCTCAAGAATATCATATATGAAATCTATTTGCAATACCAGTTATAATTATAAACTTTTGCACGTCACACTGTTTACTTGTGCATCTCAGGAACTGGAACATTGAACACCTGATTTTATTTAGTACAAGTCATTAGCGCTGCAGAAAAATTTACTCAATGGCCTAACTTCTCATTTATTAAGTACTAATTGAAATTACTCCCTATCGAATGCATATGTCTCCAAAACTTCCTTCGATTATGATGTAGCTTTATAATTCATTAATTTAGTGAAATGAATATATTTCTTCTTGAAATTTATAGTGGAACCTTGTGTATGCCTCTTGTTCCGATCCGTGGAATCAGGGTAAGGTATATTTATGAAATGTATGCATTTTTATCCCCAATTATCCAAAAACCCGTTCAATATTCAGTCTCGTTCCATCTTTCGCGTATGAGTCATTCTTAGATTCAAAAGAGAAAAATATAAGTTTTCTATTATTGATGAAATTTGTTGACCCCAACTTCTTTTGTTTCATCTCATGATATTTAAAATATACAATTCATTTACTGAATTGTTATAAAATTATAATTTTTGAATTAGTGACGAGTTTTTGCGAAAAATGCAAATACTGTAAACGAGTTTTATGTCTGTACCCATAGTGTGTATTTTTTCGACCTAGAGGGTAGCAAGAATTGATAGCATTCGGTAGGAGAATCTGGCACCAATTCATATTTGGCATCGACGGAATATTTTTACGAAATTGTCTATATAATTTTAGTATAAACTCTGCTCATATACTTCAGGAGCTTGAATAAGGACGATAAAAAAGAGGCGAAATATTTTAAAGCCTCTCAGTATTTAAGTTTGTAGAAAATCTCAAATGATTTCTCTTTAGCGCTATAAGCTTCAGCGAACTCATTGTTATCACAAATCAAAACATCTCTTTCAATTGTATCACAACTCAATTTAAAATGAACTTATATCGTCTGCAATTTCACGACCAGCGATGGACTATGCAAATCGTGTGAAGCTCCTTAACTTTAACAATATAACTAGTTACATACATTTAATATTTGATTTTAGTAAAAATTTCACTGATATTCTGTGCAGGCAGGGTAAGCGCCAGTAGTTTGCAGTATTTGCGATACTTGAGAAATAATCTCGGGTATGCAGGAGTTTAGATTTAGAAACGATTTCTAATTTACCTAGACGTGGGGCAGAGAAACCTGTATAAAGCTACTTTCCTTCCCTCAAGTACAAGCTTGTTTGCATTTTTGCATTTTTCACCTAGTAATTGCGAAAAAGGACCACTGTCAGGAAATTATCCGTTCTCTAGATGCAGATACAAGGAACGAAAATGTTCCAAGTACAAATAAAAGTAGCAAAATTTACTATCGTAAATTTAATGTTTTGCTTACTAGAAAAGCTAATTACAGTTTCCTTGTCGAAATGCGCAAACTTCCAACTTAATTTTCAGAAATTGTGGGCCCATTTTAGGTATCAATTAGAGCCAAACTTGCTTTTGGTACTCTTTTTTCTTTCAAATTTCTGCTGATGAGCTAAATGTAGTATTGTGAGGCAAGCTGATCCACAGGTAACAGTGATGAAGTAAATATATTTTCTCTTTCTTAAACGTCTGTTCTAAGACTTCCTATTACAATAGATGTAGTATATTCAGAACTGCTCCTATACTCTTGCTAAGTTGAATCTTGAAAACAAGTCCCTGCGACAACCAAACATGTAATTTGGCGAGACCATTATATTTTGCTGAATAACTAAGGCGATTAACGGCACTTAAAATCTATAACAAGTCCCAAAAGACGCTTCAAACGTCTTGTACATGGATTAATGGACGCTTTTTGGATTGATACTGACAATAAGACACCTTTGACAGGAAATATATAGTTTTCGGGGACGGGAGGTCTATTTACAGGGGTCAGCGAAAATGCAAATTTTGCAAAATATTTGACAAGTGAAACGTGCCCCGTGTTTTTCTAGCTGAACATTATTTCTTGCGATATAATTATCTGATAAGTCAAATTTCGTAATTCTGCTGTCTTTTTATTTGCACTGGTAAGGTATGTAGAGTTATAACGGATAAGTGTAAGCCACTTTTTTTGAATCGAATGGGTTTTATTGTTTTAATTTACGTAGAGTGAGTTATTGTAGGTTTGTGTCGAATGAACTGTATAGACCTAATAAGAATAGTTCTGTAAAAGTGTCCAATCTAGATAATGTATATGTGATATACTCGTGGTAAGGAATACTGTAGAAAATGATGCTGCAGAGGTGTCTATTTCATGTTCTGGAGTCAGTTTTGGAGGGCACTTTGAACTTTACTTGAGTTATAGCAGTAAAACTACATTATCGGAATCATTTCATTATTATTGTACTTTGCTTGTGTATGTAACAAAAAGAGTCTGCTGAAATCCAATTTTGCGCTATCTGAATGCATCTGCTGGCTGTATTACTCTGCTGCGCTCCCTGGATTCATTAATGGATGAATTATTCCAGTGTTAATGAATGTATATACATTAAATGCGCAGTTATTAAACTTTGAATCTATATAATCTAAGAGTATTCATGTTATCAATACTTTGAATTAATCCTTCGGCTGCGTCTGCTTTGCTTTTTGAAGAAACTTGGGTACCGGACTAGTTCCTTTGGTGGGAAATAGGTTTAACAAAATTTCAGGAGCTGGAAAACCGTTGCAATATAGGCTCAACGAATCATTCTGCTGGTAAAATTCCCTTTAAGCTGCTAAAGTGCTGAACTTTCGATATATTTAGTAATCATCCTGAGTTTTAAAGAAAATTAATGTAGGGAAATATAGCACTTAAGAGAAAAAACAGAGTGTTGAATAAAAGCAGGGTAGAAAAGCATCTGGTTGAGTAAAGGAGCGGTGAAATATTTCTGATAAGCTAGGTTAACTACTGTAAGAGTAAATAAGACCTGCAAAATGTCTTGTTAAATAGACTTACGTAATTGGTGCGGTTCTAGTTTGCACCATTCCCTAGGGGACATTTTCTCGGCAAATGGAGTACTGTAGGACCAAAGGAGGACCAAAGGAGGTTATACGGAGGCTAATAGTAGGTTAGCCCTCCCACAGCAAAAATTCCACCTGTATAGACTGTGAAAAGACGATATAAGGACTATTTGGGGTGTCATCCTTTCCCGTTTCTGAAATTCCGATAAAATAATTTGGAACACTATTGAAAGCTCATTGGACTGTTATTCCATCATCTCATGACCTGAAAGAAGCCATTGAGATTGACAGAGGATCTTCAGACGACGTTCCAAAAAAAACTGTTTACATCAAAAACATTCCGCGCGCTATCCCATATAAAAGCTGCCGAAACAGGCCCTGTCGGGCGCTCCCACGACAACAGCCAATATGCTCCGCAACTCATCAAAATGGTGGTGCGCACCACACTGCCTCTCCTCTTCTTTTTCTCCCTACTCTCCCTGACATTGTGCACTTCCTTGGAGCCGAGGTGGGAAAAAAGCCTTTAACAACCAACCTCTTGGCTAATATGAGCTGGCATGCCTCCTTTACATCAAACTGACTGAATTCAACTTGTCAGTTACCCTATCAGAGCTCCACTATTCCTCCATTCGGAGACGAGTACCAACGCGGCGTTATACGATGCGATATGCCTTTCTAACCTGCGACAAGCTGCGACAAGCTGCAATTTCCGCTCTGCAACCTGTTCAATACCACTCATAATACTATTTAGCTCAGATGAGCGATCTGTGGGTAGGGGATTTCTCCTCTCGCGCTTGTCAAGATCAAGTTCGACATATATATTATCAGTGTGCTACTCAAATGCCGCGCAATATTGCCAACTTCAAGCCTTAGCTATTCATCTTCTCGTGTTGCAACAATATAAAAAGGGCTGATAAGACCCTTTCCTCTAAGAGCGAAGTGGCGACATTGCACGCGATCATTACTGGGATACAAAACTGCGCCACCACCTACGCAACCGAGCACGACAGTAAACTTCGCCCCGTGGTCCTTTACAATTCGTACAGAGGGTTGTCTTACACTCGCAACATGACATGAGCCATTTATCCAGGGCTGTGTGTTTTGCATGGCGGCATAGCCATGCGCAATGGCAAGACGAACAGCGCTCGAAGCGTAAACGGCTAAGAAGGCAGACGTGGCGAGTGCGGGTACAAATACGCTGTGCAATGGACCGGACCCGAGGAATCTCAATAACAACACGGCGTGGAGGGGATGGGCTCGCCCCTCAGGTTGCCAAAAGTAGGATCTTCTATTGCTTATAACATCCATAGCTGTGGATTTGTGATAAAAAAGCGCTTTGTACCTGACAGGAAGATCCTTTCGGAGGGCTCCTGAAGGAAGATATGGTGATGACGTTGGACGGATTGAGTTTGCGTACACAATTTCTCTCAGCGAGGAGAATGGATATATCGCGTGCGGCGTATTTTGTGTAGTGGTCGTATGATTGGGGCTTTTCGGGTAGTTTTAGTTGGTTCGTCAGAGATTTTTCTAGATTTAGATTAGGGCATAGGTGATGTAGCCAGAAAAAGCGGTGATCTGTGGCGGCGACTGGGCGGTACTGGGGTAGAAAAGGAGGTTATGAAGCATGGTGATGCCATGATTGACGTGATGAATATGCAATGAAGTTCAAGAGTTGCGGGGGACAAAAAAAAGGTTTCAGGGAACATGGAGGGGGGAGTGGTGGTGGAAAAGATGAGGATCACTGAGACGTGCGAAACGTGATAGATCAGGAAGCTGGAGGAGACTTATGATACACAAGTGGAGATTCTACTCAATAATTGGGCGTAGTGCGCCACCATGACGTAATCAAGTGGCTTGGTAGACAGTTCCACCACTTGATTAGTTGTTTCTTTTTAGTCCGGGTACTCAATAGGCCTATTATCCCTTTTCTCGGAATTTTGCTGCGTGCATATACACATTACGTGTTACATGATGTAAAAAATCCCTTCTCATTTCCAGTTTGCGATCACCTGCACACTCTGTCGTCTCTGTTGTTCTCCCTACCCTCAAAGATGACACAGTTGCGCCGTCTTCCGAAGCCGCTATTGTCAAGGCATGAAAATCTACGCAAATCTCAACCCTAGTCCAATTACAAGCACTCCACTCTAATCATCCCAACATTTCTACTCGCCCTCTGGTACAACCTTGCCCCGAACCGACCCATCTTCTCACTCGAGACTCAACTCCGACCACGAGAAAGTCATACAGTTCTCTCTACTCCCACTAGAATCCCACCTCCCCGCAAAATTCACCGAACGTGCCATTGTGTGCGTACCAACATTGAAAAGACGCTCAGACCGTGTCGAATATATCCCCAACACCGTAAAATCATTATGATTCGGAACTCAACGCCCGATATTGCCTCCAAATTCCATAACGATGGATCTCGGCGCGCCGCGCGCCGCATAACTTATGCATTATTAATGAAGAACTGTATGCCAATGTTACTGATGTTGATGTTGAAGTCAACATCTAATTTGCGCTTGAGTTGAATTCTCTTACAGCGTCACAGATTGGAATATTTTTATTGGCCAACCGGCAAGAATCACGCCATCAAAAAATCATAGATGCATTTAATCAGCTAATAAGCTGAACGGTCTTACACAAGTACAATTTGTGGCCTCTCATTTCATATTGCTTTGCTGTATTTGCAAACTCATGGAAGATGGTGCTGCAGGGGTCCCATACATATTGAATGCATGAGCGCAAACATATGTATACCATGTACGTCAGTTCACCATGTTCATGGTCCAACGTTTCTTATGGAATTACATCCACCAGACGAAAACGGTTTCATTGTTGCATACCTGGATGTAATGCGAACTGGCGTTAGCTCTATGAATCCTTATGAACTCTTTAAATCATTTGAATACCCTGCAATATTTTCAAACCCCCATTATACCATTACTGATACTCAAGTTCATGATGAAATGTACCGCGACTTTGCAACTATTGGAGCAGGTGACGAAAGGTGCTACACCGGCCGTAGTGAGCACTGACACGGGATTGGTGGTGGGCGGTGGTGGGAGGGGCTAGCAGCAATGTTTACACAAGCGGTTTTCGATGCTACAGGATGTAAGAGGTGTCGCACGCTGACGAAAACCACGCCAGGAAGGTTTTTGCTGTCAATGACCAAACCGTTGCCACGAAAATCATTTGAAAACCGTCGGTGGACACAGCACAATGCACCAAAAGTGTCATATACATGACACCATCCCGCAAGCTTTACCTCTATGAAATACGGCAGCTACACGTGATCTTTTTGGGATGGCCCAAATTTCGAAGGTAAATTACGTTATGTTCGTATTCCGTAAGGTTCAAATCAAATCGTTCTCAATATCACTCTGGAATTTTACTTAACTTGCTTGCCGGCGAGGGAGACCTTTTGGACGCTCCGGCCGAGTTACTTACCACCTTAAGGGATTTGATGGAAAGTCTAGATCGTGCAGTAGGAATTTGAGAACGAGAAAAGGTCTTGGAACCGGATGGGGTACTTGAGCGCTTATCGCAGTGAGATGAATGAAGTCTTTTCTGGAACTTTTCTTTCACGGAGTCCAACTCTTTCTGAAGAGAGGCCATCAATTCCAGCTGGACCTCATTATACTTGCCTTTCCCCGTGGAATGAAGTCAAGAATTTTTGCGATCGTTGGGTACTTTGGGGGAAATATCCGCACTGTTCTCTCCATGGTAGCCGGGGCTGCGGAGGTTACGTAAAGGTGGATAACTCGACAAGTGACGCATTTGTGGATTTCTACCGGAATGTTTGGCTCTACTGGTGTGATCTCACCAATCTCCGCAAAGGCCTTTTGGGCCCGACTTGCTGCAATTTGGGAACTAATAACATCTTCATAATATGAATCATGGCTCCCCCAGTGAGTTTGATGCGATCCAGTTTCATCTTCGTCGTCGTCATCTCGATCTTTAAGGTGCTCTTCGCTGTCCACATTCCCTTCGAAATCTTCATCTTCAAAACTAACAGAGGGTTCCTGTTTTCCTTTCGAGTTACGTTGCGGTTCTTTCTCCGCTCTTGCGTCCAGACGAACTAGTCTGCTTGTCGTGACAATGGTACTTTTCCCGTTCATATTCCTCAGTTTCTTCTGCCGAGAATATCGTGCTCTACTCATCATCTTTTGGGAAACCAACTTCTTTATGGCCCAGTTGTTCAAGGTTTGTCGGTAAATAAAAAGCTCTTCTAGCTCATAAATCTCCTGAATTACATCATTTACGACTCTTGGAGGCACTTCATTGTAAGTTTTTTGTTCCGTAATTGGTCTGCTGCTCGCCATTACCACCTTCGTAGGACAACAGGATCTCAAGCGGCTCACCAATCATCATCTTTGCATTGCGGTTGCGATCGGCATCCTTTATAACGTCATCAGGAAACTCTTCATTTAGCATACCGGATCATCTCGATGCTTCTTGTTACGCATTTCAATGAAATGAAGAAGATGAGAAAAGACATTTATGAACTTGTTAGGATCTCTTGGTGAAGATTCCGGAACTTCCTCGTTTGAGGGACGCCTCATTTGGCCATGCCCGATGGGTTTGGGCATCCCGGGAGGTGCCATTTAAGAATTTTGCATAAGGGTGTTTTAGAATAATTGGGGAACTCTGTCTGGCTTCCGTAGAGGACTGGATGACTTTATATAGTATTTTTCACGTGTACACTATTTTCGATTCTATTTATTTCCTACAATGCGTGTTTGTACAAACAGAAAACTGACCCAGACTGTTTTCGTTTCATTCTATTGCGTTTCGGTCTCCCCCCACCCACTTCCAGGTGACACCGAGGAAGGTGGCCCTTGTTGATGTTCGTATAATCCGATCATACTTTTCCCTTGGGCAGTGATTTAGAAGCTAAAGTTATTCTCGTCTTTCGTCACCTGTATTGGTGTTTTTGCTGCTTTTCGCGCATTTATTACAGTGAAAATTGAAGTTTCAAAAGATGGATCGTTATGTTTGTTTACTCGATTATCTTTGTCGATGTACGCCTGGAAAGCCCATGTCTTATGCAACGATGCGTAATCATCGGCGAGAGGCAAATGGTCAAGGCTTTATCCGGAATGCTGAGATGCTGCCTATGGGTTCAAGATATTCTGATCAAATCGCTTAACGGCTTCGTCAAGGCGCGATGTTATAGGAGACTGAAGACGCAACCGCGCAGCGAGGTCAGGAAAGCCGAGTGTGTATCCATCCGCAAGAGTTTGCTGTCGAGCGTGAAGGCTCTGCATCTCGTACCTCACACAAAGACATCGAGAGCGACATTAAAGGGGTTAACAATGGAGGTAAGGAGAACTGTGATGTGGAGGTTGATGTATCAAGGGGTAAAAATGTGGCTGCATACTCAAGCTCCCAGGACATGATAGATCAAGTGGGATTTGCAACAAGCCATCCTTCATCAAGCGATGGTGATGAAGGGATAGTTTCATCTGACAACAATTCTTTAAATGATTTCATTTTCCACTCTGGTCCTCGCGGATGATTCATGAACTGGACACTCGAAAATAGGCGACGGATGGGCCGGCGGTTGATTTCACGCCTCAGAGTTTACTCATGAGAAATTTTCTACGTAATATTGAAGGCCCTTACAAGACGTGGAAGACAGTGCACCGCAACACTGAAAAGTACTCTGGACTGGACACGATATATTATCTTTGTTGTCGAACGTATATGTTGTTCATAGATCATGAACTAGATAGCATATCACGTACAGTAAATATCCGTTTCTTGCGATGTTTACCGCCACGTTGGGACAATTCCTTCACTTTTCGTCCTGTAGTATATTACATTGCTGCCTAGAATCAAGTCCTGGGTGAAAGATGCAGACGCAGAGGGTCATTTGTTTTCATACTGTCAAAAAACAATTGTTGCCGAAGAGAATTTGACTGATACTGAGTTTCATGATTACTTTTGATGGATTTTTATACAAGTACATCATCGCAGGGAATGGTACAGAGCGTAACTGTGCGTAAGATGTATTTATAGCGCCCTTACCGGATGGGTTTCAGGTGTTTGGAAATCGTAGCTACGACGCATGACCTATCGCAGCCTTGAACATGAATCTGCATCCGAGCTGTCGCTTTCTAAGGCATAACGTAATTCCATTCGGGTTTGTTCGGGGAAGGCATCAGTCAGCTTGGCTTAATACATTCTTTGCACCCTTTGTCAGGAAAATCAAGGAAATCAACTCCCACGGGGGCACGAAGATATTCTTTCATGACAACGTTGAGCGTCGTATCAGCGTACATGACCTATGTGCTACATTTAATCTCCAGGCTCTTGCCAAGGAAGCCGGTTTGAATGGGCCATCCGGAAAGCATGCCTGTCACTTTTGCCAATTCAATACTTTATTTCTCCGTTCTTCTAACAGGCACTACTTTCCATCATAAATACGCGTACGAGAGAGTTCAGGGCATGTTCGCTTGGTGCGGTTGTATAATCCATCCCAGACAAATGGAAGTGTTTCGAACAGGATGCGCTCGATCCAAAGACTGCTGAGTGAATACCCAAATTTATCGCAAGCGCAAAGGCGACAGATACCGACAGAAAGCTGGGTCAAGTACAGAACTGCGCTATACTCACTGCCCACAATTGTGCCGTTTCAGTCTTTCCCGATCGACACAATGCACCTCGGCATGAACATATCCAAGGGCGTTATTTCCACTCTGAAAGGGGACAGCGTACACCTTCAAAGGGTGCCCCGATACACGGAACAGCCTTTCGTCTTACGTTCAAATGGATAGGCTATGATAGATGCAGAGATCGAGCAACTAGGACACGGTACTTCGCAGTGCGTTTTCGGAGCAAGGTCTTGACCGACTGCCTTGTACTGCTCATGGAAAGCGGCTGAGTTTAAGCAGTTTGTGTTGAGTTACTGGCTTTTAATGCTTGATGGTCATGTCCTAAGGTCGGTACTAAATGGGTTGCGCTCGTTGAAGTTAGTTCTGGACATCTGGCCTCGTGCATCATCGAGTGAAGATGACTTGGAACAGCTTTCCAACTATGCTGTTAAATTCTTCTCTTTCTTCGAGCTGGAGTTTTTCAAGTACGAGAGAAGTCGTGTGGGCCTTTGCAAACTTACTTCGCACCTTTTTTTGCACATCAGAGAGAATGCCGAACGTTTTGGACCGCCTTTTAATTATAATCAGTTCTTGTTGGAGAGATAGGTCGGGTTTTTTACCCACTGGGCTAATTCTCGTGCACATGCAACGGTATCAATGACAGAGGGCTTTAAATTTCTCGAAAGCTACAAGCTTTTCTACAGAGAGTACTTTTCCACGTCAGAAACAACGGAGGATGATGATCAGAGTAGCAAATCCTCCTCGCATAACGATGAGAGTGCCGATAAGGGAATTTTGATGCTGGGTCCGAGGAAAAGTGAGGTCTTAGATTCTCGCGAAAACAGAAGACTATACTTGAGGAAGCTGTTGCACGCCTATGCTGCTTCGGCATTTAATCTTAATGAAGCCCATTCGTGAAGGGCAGTGTCTCTTAATCACTTTATTAGTTGTGGGGGGGTTAAGGTGTCCTGTGGGGGCGATTGGAAAGTGATTGGTGCAAAGCTGTGCGGAAGAAAGCGCTCCTCGTTTTTGAGGGTAACTATTACGTGGCTGTGAAATTCGCTTGTGATGATGATGTAGCGTCCAGTTGAACTGAATCGCGGAGGCGTAATATATGGTGCGGAAGAGTATTGAAGTTTCTCGAGTATGGATTTAGAGTTGTTGATCAACTTGTGAAGAATCGTCTTTTCATTGCGGACTGGACATGCAGGCTGGAAGCTCACAGAATTATTCAGGTTTAGCACAAGGAAAGACTAACTGGAAGATTGTTCACGAAGCCGAAAGCGGTAGATTTATTCGCAATATCCAATCCAATTGGGTTTTGGAGCATAATTATCCTGCAGATGGAAACTTTGCGACACGAACTGGACGTAAGACATTGTTCTTAGATCCACACCGCGATTGCACCATCTTCAGGAGAATTACTGGGTATCTCCAGACATAATTAATCGACTTTTGGCTGGTTTATCATCGCGAAGAGGGCGTAGACGTAGAAAGTCGAGCATAACTGTATGATGTGGGCTTGGGAAGAAGAACAAAGAAGAATGAAATCGGGTGACATACACGGCTTTGATAGCCGTCAATTAGAAGTTAAGGGGTGGTTTCATGTCTTTTACTTATTGACTTATTGAAGACAAAATTATTTTAATCAATGTTGACATTGACAGGATTACAGAGTACTGTTGTAAAAAGTGTTGACAATTAAATTGAAAACGGGGCGTCCAATGAGAAACCAGCTCTACAAGACCGATAGAGGTTAGTGTCTATTCGACAAGTGTCATCAATTTATTACATATGTAATCATCAATTGATTGTCATCAATTGATTACATATGATATTTTCTACGAACAAAAAAAAATAATTTTAAAATATTCTTTTGACGCCTTTTCTTCGCTTTCCATTTTCCTTGACGTCTCTGCTAGCTGTGCAAGGTTGCAGTTCAGAGCTTTCGCACGCTTACTGCCTCGTGAAACCAATTTACTCCTGCGCACGATATGTTGTAGCGGATGCGCCTGAGTTTATTTGCGTTGATATACAGTAGCTGAAAATCAAAAAATCAGATGCACCATGCATCATTTTTTAAAAATTTTCAACATTCAGGTCGTTTATTTCTTGTTCCCTCGAGCATCACGTGGGCATTGTTTTCGTCTGTGCTGGGTAGTTACAGTTGGGAGTATCAACGTCAGGAGGATCTGAGCCAGTTGTCCACGCTATACGGTGACTTTACGAGGAGCATGGTGAATCGGCGGAGTATGCACTGTTAACCGATGACCTTGAAAACGCTTTTAACTTGGTTAGCGGCCGTGCGATTTTGACGGAGGTCGACCAAAGATTCCCGGAGCTCTTCCCTTGGATCCATTACACGTACGCGGCAAATCGGGGTCATCTATGGTGTGGGGATGATATGCTACGGAGCGTGGTTGGCGTGTAGCACGGGGATCCGCTGGGTCCACTTTAAATCTCCCTTGCGCTGGAAGAAGTGAAGCTGCAAGAAGTGATGCAGAAACTCAAAATCCTCCTGGAAAATGTGGGCGACACCACAGGCGGGCCTTCCCTACTCCTATGATGGGTATATACTGTAGTTGGCACCCATGAAGGCATTCGAACGGCACTACAGTTCCTCTCTTCCCCAGAGGTGCGCAGTTTGGGTGCAGACCTACGCATCGATAAGTGTGCCGGCTGGTGGCCAACCATCCCGACCCTACCTGGTCAGTAATCCCTCCTATATGAGCTTCGGCAGAACTGTGACGACGGGACAAAAGTGTTACGCGCTCCCATCGGGTCGGACCTAATCATAGAGCGCGAGTTCACAACGCACGTCACTTCGTTACAGCCTCTCCTCAAATCCCTCTTAACCCTGGAGGATACTCATGTAGCTCTCCACCTAGTGCAGATCTGCTTTGTTGTAGGTCGGATCAACTACCTCTTACATGTAGTTCTCCCTAATTCCACTCTCAAAGGAGCTGCGGAATTCGACACCGCTGTTGAAGACAGGCTGCGGCGGATGGTGCGCGGGGTTCTGGACGCTGACGCTTGTCGGTAATTACAACTTCCTATTGCGCCCTTTGAGCCCCGCAAGCCAACATTTGGCATCGGGCTCCGCTCCGCTAAGCTGACTTCATCGCCTCCCTTCCTTTCCTTCGTGTCCCTCAAATGTGCCCTGTGCTCTACCCTTCTCCCTGTGCTACCGAACACTGCTCTCCAATCTTACACATCCCCAGTTCGGGCTCATGACGAGTGGAAGAGCAAGTGGCACCCGAGGAAGTTTTCCAGTTCACGGCTATAGACTCAAGGCCAGCGGTTTGGGCAAGGGCAACTCGCTCGCCCAGTTTAGTAAAAGGCCTTTGACGCCATGCCAGAGGGGGATGAGAGGACCGCGGCATTCGAAGCCTCGTTGTCAGTGGATGATTGTAAGGACTGGCTTTCATGCCAACCGGCTCTAGGCCTGGGCACCTACATCTCGGACCGCAATGTATAAGACGTGGTTGCAGTTTCAGGGCACCATTGCTTCCTCCCGCTTCAAAATGCCACAAGTGGAAATGCCTATAGCACGATTCGCAAGAACGGTTGTTTGTCGCAAACCTCCCCAACGCCACCCGGCACCCTGTCCTCGAGCCCCCGGCGTCGGTGAGAGCAATTCCGTATAGCGCCTGGTAGCAAGACTTCTATTGAGCGTCGAAGGCATCCGCAGCGGGGACTGGCGTTGCGGACCATAGACATGCTGATGCACAGAGATGCGTAAAAGCAACTGCAGTATTTTTTTTTGAGAAAATTGTCCAATTACCCATGTCATCAATTGATTACAACAATGTAATCAATTGATGACATTGGCCTTGTCGAATAGACACTAGTGTCACCAGAAGTATATCACCAAGAGCCAGTCAGGAGATGACAAATGATTTTTGGCTACTGTATGAAGAGCTCAAATATTTCAGTATCAGGTGTTATAATTTTTCACCTGGAGCGCCAGAGGACGAAAATAGGAGTACAATAGGACTAGATACCTGTTAGTTGAAGCGCTATTGGAGAAAAACTGGACGATACAGTCATCTACCAATTTCCTTCCATGGCATAGATCTTTTGCACTCCTTTTGCGTTCCCATTGCAGATAACATGTAAAGAAAGAGGAGAATGGATAGAATGAGAACAGAAATGGAAAGAAGATAGGGCAAAGGGAATGGAATGAGAAAAAGTTGAGGTTGGTGCTGAAATCAAATGCAAGTCCGTACCTCAGATTTACTAGGATGAGCTACCGGACTACAACTATACACTGCTCGCCCGTACTCAGTCTGGTCTTGTGAAAGTGGATTTGACATGAGCCAGATCCCCGTTCACAGTACCTTTCTCACCGAATCTATAGCTTACCCTAGCCTGCATGCCTTAGAACTGCAGAATTTCATACGCGGGAAACTTAAAACTGCTGAATGGAAACGTAAACGAAACGTTAATTCCCGAAAGAAAACGTAAACTAAAATAGAAATATAAACGAAACGTTAATTACTGAGAGCAAACGTAAACGAAAAACTCAATTTTCGATACGAGACCAAACTTTATTTCCCGATACGAAACGTAAACGAGACGACGAAAGACAATCAACTCGTGAATTTTTCATATGTGCACCCGTCAACGCAACCGAAACATATAAAAGGAAAAGAATATGTTTCGGTCGCTCTTACAGTAGTGAAAAATCATCGACCATCCAGAATATGGCTAGTATCATATTGCTCTACAGAATCCAGCTCACGTACAACCACTTGAGCGATACTATTGGTATGTACCGATGACGTAGCTCGAGCTACATTGGTCCACGTGTAGAGATGTACATTTGGCAATCTCAAACTATAAGATCGCACCCATTCCACGCCTTTTTCAACACTCATCCTCGATCATATAGTTTTGAATCAAGTCATGCTCCCCCTTTCTACCCATTTCCACTGACGGAATGAGAATCCAACAAAACTCGACCTAACGGTTTCGTCAACGCGTCAGCAACATTTTCCGTCGTTGGCACGTAGATCAGTTCTACCTCTTTTCGCGCAACTGCATCTCTGACGAAGTGATAAGCAATATCAATATGCTTGTTGTGTTTGTTGGAGCATCCATTTCGGGCCAGGTCCATTGCTCCTTGGTTGTCGCTGCAGATTATTGTGGCGCGCTCAAGCCCAAGTTCTTTCATACCAAGCGATTTCCACGCTTCGAGGATGTCTCAAATGGCACACCTAAGCCATAAAAACTCCTTGCTGGCCGCAGTCTACGATATGTATTCGGCCTCACATGGCGAGACAGCTACAATAGTTTGTCTACGCGAGCACCAATTTACCCCACTACCAGCGATGCGAAACAGAGAACCGCTCGTCGATTTGCGATCCGGAACATCCCGGGCCCAATCTGGGTCACTATATGCAGACAAGTCAAGCTCAGCATTCCCTCGGAACACGAGAACTACGTCTTTTGTCCGAGCAAGGTATCTTAGTATTCGTTTTACCCAGTGCTTTTCTTTGGGATCTTCGCAGAAACGTGAAAGCTTGCCCACCGCATGCGATATATCTGGACATATTCCAATAGATATAAGCGCCCTAATCGCACTCCTGTACAGCGCATCCGTCGTAGAGTCACTGGAACAGGCCCCTGATTTATCAACATTCAACTTTTCAGTGTTAATATTCATAAGAGTTGGAATGGGCTTACGATCCTGCATCCCGAAACGCTCTAGCACACTGTCTATAAACCTTGGCTGAGATAAGGACAGAATGCGGTCACATATTCGGTGGGCAATTTCCAGTCCGACAACCATTCGAGCTACGACTAAATCTTTCATTTCGAAACGGCTTTTTAGCTCCCCGTTCATCCATTCAATCGCCTACATATTGTCTCCAGCAAGCAACAAGTCATCAACATACAGGAGAATGATCATGATAGATTTGGAGTTGCCGTCAAACTTTACATAGACACAGGGATCACTAGGGCTACTTTTAAACTTGAGTCCGTCAACCAGGAAATCATCGATTTTCTGGTGCCACCGCCTATGCGCCTGTTTTAAGCCGTATAAGGCCTTTAGGAACTTGCAGAAATGGTTCGGTTTCGAAGAGTCTTTAAAACCACGTCACCATTTAGAAAAGCCATCTTGACGTCCATCTGGTGCAGCTTTAGGTCCTGGTGCGCAACGAAGGCCAAAAGCACCCGAATTGACGTGAGCTTCAAAACAAGGGCATATTTTTCATCGTAATCTACCCCTTTCACCAGTTGGAAACCGCGAGCGACAAGAAGAGCCTTCGATTTTTGTGAAAATATCACCGCTGGAGTTCTTCATATCTTTGAAGGCAAACACCCATTTCGGAGTCAAGATATTCGATGCCTCAGAGCGGGGAACTAGCGTCCATGTCTTATTTCCAACGGTGGAGTCTCTCTCAGAATCAATGGCCGACTTCCAAAAGTTTGCGTCCGGCCCTGTCGCAGCATTTCGGTACGAGATGCTAACCACATTTGTGATGAGAACCGTGCTTTGAGGTGTCAACGAAATGTTGGCCTTCCATTAGTTTTTTGGTGCTCTACGAATCCGCTCAGATCTACGGGGCCCCAGTAATGCCGGTTGAGTCTCAGGGTACACATTTTCGTGACCGACGTTTTCCAAGACATTCTCGTCGTCTTCATTGTTAGTCTGTTCATTGCTTTGGCCATCAATTTCATCAGCATTGGAAACTGCTGCATTATCTTCGTTGGGGTTCAGGGTGTCAATTCGGCATTCAGGGATCATTCCTTCAGGTCCAGATCCAGGTTCTTTGACATGATCACGGACAGAATGGGTGTGAGCAAAGGGCCAGGTGTCGATGTCCTCAGGGTCTGGAGGGCTTTTGAGTTAGAATTTGACGTTCCCAATGATGCTTATGTCATCCTCAGAGAAGTATGTTGAGTTTTTCGGAGGGGTTGCTGATGTTCGAAGCATGATATGTTAATTTTTTTTGAAACTTTAATGGTCGAAGTAGATATTCCGTTACAAAAGAAAGACAGAAACCAGAGGAAAAAGGTCACAAAGTCCGATAGTGATCCATATGTATGTATCAGTAGTCTTGAAATCGGATTTTGCAAGAACTCGAGAAGGGCGAGGAGTAATGAGCTTCAATGGGTTGTATTATCATCGGAACCAAGCATCTCATGGTCTTGGAAAACCGCGGTGGTCAGTAGCGACGTAGTCTCCCTCGAACAAACGATTCCCAAGCAGAGGCCAATCTCGTAAGAAGGAAGTCTGTATCTTTCCGTGCTTGAGCTCAACGGCACACGCATGATATTGCATCTTAGGTAAATCCCAAATCAACAGCTGTTGAGGCTGAGAGATGCTACCATGTGGAAGTACAATGGTGATGCGTACTGTGCAGTATGTACAGTACAGTCTGTGAATAACAATAGCTGTGTAATCATCTTTACTTCATGTGTTGGAAAACTCGTATAAGCCTAGCTAATAACAATAGCTGGTCTCGTCAAAAGGGTTCCGGCACAGTACAGTATTTATACAGTACTGAAACCGAAAAGTACTGTAGGTAGCTGTAAATTATAAAGCTTGGTTTGAATTTGCTTACAGTATTAACTGTCCATCCACAGCACTTCGGACCTTGGTCACATGTTGGATGTACGTTGGGTAGCGATTTCCCGTTAACGCGCGGCCGGACGGCACTTTTTTCATCCCAATCCAAGCAAATCTCTCAAAAATGGGTACCGTACACCTAGACGTATCGGACATGCCTAGGAGGACCCAAGCGGTCCCATCCACGAGTAGTGGACCAGAGGGCACTTTTTTCATCCCAATATAACTAAATCTCTTTAAATGGGTACCGTACACCTAGACTTATCGGACATACCCTGGAGGATCCAAACGGTCCTATCCACGACTAGCGGACCTACAACGTACGGACCGTATGGTCAAATTCGATTTTGACTTGTTGGCCACACAGTGGGCTCACCCGGAAATAACCAAATCGCCAAATTTTTAATTTGATGTCGGTCCGAAAAATCCCACAAATGCCAACCCGCCAGCCCCACATTCTTTTCGTGCCTTAAACTGAAAATGTAGAAAACTGTACTAGTCCTTTCCCCAGTCCTTCCCTAAGTCAACACCCATCTTCCCCTCCCTATCAAGCCCATCCTTCTCAATACAAGTTTCTCCCTTCACCCAAGTTTTCTCTGGATCCTCCTCCCTCTCGCTCCGCTTCCCTGCCATTGATGCCAGCATTAGAGATGATACGACCGCCTCCGTTTCGTTCCTAATCTGCCTTTGCTCTCCGCATCGGCTCCCGATCCTGTTCAACCGGATTCCTTGGCCACCCCGGATCTCCCGCAAACCGATGCCACTCTTGTTCAGCCTGTCGCTGCTCTGCGCCCGTCCCTGCATTCGAGTTGGGATCCGCCTTTCTCTCTAACCAAGCGGCTTCTGCTCCTATGGAAACTATCAACGACCACATGGGCTCCCGTCGCACTCCGCAGAAAGACATTATAACAAAAGCGAAGGGGAAGAAGAGAAAGACTGTGAATAAGACGAAACAGACGAGAGCAGGTGCTCCAAATTATTCTGAATCTGATATTGACGCTTTACTAGACTTTACGGAGGAGGTGGAGCCATTGGGTGCTAATCATTGGGCTCTAGTTGCGGCAAAATTTCAGCATGGGCAGCGCAAAACAACCGTCCAGTGCGGGACCAAGATTCGCTCAAAAAAAGTTTGACAAGCTCGCAAACGCAAAAAAGAAAACAGGAGATCCTTCTTGTCCAGCTCCTGTGCGCCGCGCGAAGCACATTTCACGAAACATTCAGAACAAATGCGCTGCTGGTGTCCTTGGTTCTGATGATGAAGAAGAGAAAGACGTCTCAAGCGGGAGGATCTGAACAGTCTTGCGAGGGAGGAAGATGGGAGACTGAGCCATCCGAGCCGGTTGGTGCAAGGCAGAACAAGAGAAAGCATGGATCAACTGGAAGGAGCACACCGTCGAAGAGATCAAACAGTACAGAAGCTGAGCTTTTCGCGAATGTTGGCAAAATGACGGAACATATGGGCGAAATTTCACGAGCGATGACAGCAGAACAGGGCCCCTCGTTGAGCGAGGAAGACGTAAAACGCGTTGTTAAGGCAGAAGTGAAGGAAAGCTTGCGCCCTACGAATGACCTACTAAAGAAGATGAGCGAAATGATTGAGGGGCTATCTCAAAAGAAGTGGATGAACTGCTAGAGATAATGGGCTAACTTTCTTGTCTTCTCGCGTATGTAGTACGAATCTGATTCAGGCCTACCTTTCGGGTCCTAAAGTTGAATAGATGACAACAAATTGTCAACAGACGTAGACGTTTCTCGGCATCAGCAGGTAAAGGTACCTTCAGTCTTGCGAATGGAGCCTTTATCGCTCTTACACCCCACTCAGCGCTTTGTCGTTCGCTCGGCATAACACGCTGGAGAAGCATATCGATTGCAGCAAGCGCCGCTGACTCAGGTATATCAGAAGTCTCATTTGACTTCCGTCCACGAACAATCTTCCCATTCGTTGCTTTTGTGTTATTAACGAAGGCGCTATCCCCAAGAATAGCCAGTCCGGGGGTGTTCTTTCATCTGACAGCTTGGGAAAATACATCCGGAGACTGTTGCAAGCTTAGTGTCATGCCAGCTTCCGGGTAGTTGACAGCAGCATGTATTAGCTCACCAAAGAAGTTGAAGACGAACAAATTGGTGACTTCAACCTCTTGAGTAAAACCTTCAAAGTAAGCGTTTTGCATATCGCCATCTGTGTAATCGGCACAAGGCATGCGGCCTCCATCCGTAACAGCAAAAATGCCTTTTAAGTATTGCCCGTTGACTCTGTTTGTTTCCAGTAGCGCCGCGGATTGTCTCATCTCTTCAACAGTAGGCCACTTTATCTGGAAACACGATGTATGGTTGTCACATACTACTCGTTTAAGCACTTCCAGTCCGTAATCCAACCAGACGCCAATTGTGCTATCCGTCACCCCAAAAATAGGACACAGGCTGTATAACGTCCCCTTCGTCTTAACATACCACAACACCATTCCAAGTAAGTCAACAGAGCGGAGTAATGGCTTTCTTCCTCTTGTCTTAGGCCCTTTTCTAAATGGGCTTCCAAAGTTGTACATGGTTCGTTGATGTTCAAACAGCGGGAGCATATGTTGCAGAACAAGCTCCTTCGTGAAATTAGTAGAGACGAGAAAGTCGTCATCCACACCACACGATAATATCTGGTTCCACGGAGTCGACTGGTTCGTGTTAACTGGCCGGATTAGTGCCGCTCTCCTATATTTGGCTGGTTTACGGGATCGTTTGCAAACCTTTCTGACAGATCTGCTCTTGCGAACGACACGCAAAGCAAGCAAAGTAGTAGTTGACGCTATGCAAGCTGCGAGCACAGCTCTACGGTATCGCCAGTGCCTTGATACCATGTACGCTGGTGGCCTAGGCAAAATCTGAATTCCGCGCACCTCTTGCCTTAATTTACCTTATCTGATAAGTCCCATGTCAAGTGGTTGGCGTTTGGCGAACTGGTTCGACCCCAAGGGGTCGAACCAGTTGGGAAAATCTGCGGGATTTCGCCAAATTTGCAGATCTGTGATTGGCTGAAAGTTGATCAATTTGGCGATTTGGTTATTTCCGGGTGCGCCCAGTTCATGACAAGTACAAGGTCCGTACCGGGTGATATCATTCCAATAAATTGTTAAAACCATCCCAAAGGGAATCCAAAATCCCGTTAAATGTCTCAAGAATGAATACCAGTCACCCTCCATAACCTAAATTACAGTAGGTGTAAATTAAGCGAACTCATGTAGCCAAACACAACTGCTTAGCTGAAACTGAATCGGGGTTCGAACTTCACATTAAAAAAATGCTATCGATTTCGAAGTACACAAAATAAAATGCACCGAAATCAGAAGTATCCCAACGGAAAAGCATCAAAATATGAAGTATCGATGACTCAGCTTCGCTGCATACGACCATGAAAAATAATACCAAAATTGTCCAAAACAATAAAAGAAATCAACACACGCGATGTGGCATAAATTGACGAAATTACAGGTAGTTGATGGGGTCGTTCAAACCGAGCGCGTCACTGACGTTGCGCGACAAGAAGCTAAGCATCCAGAAGCTATTTATAGTATACACATAGTCAACATGTCAATTATATTTACATGCTATGATACCAGTACTAAAGTCTTGTTCAATTGTGAAGACATGTAGATACTTTGGATTTCACACTGCAGCTTCAGCTGCGGGCTGAAATTCAGCAATATGTTATGTCCAAAAAGTAGTTATATCCGCCACCCCTTATCAAAAACAGAGAATCTGTAATAAATCATTCCAGTGGAGGAACAGTTCCAACCTGTTCCCTGCATTTGGGTGATTTGTTTCTATGCTACTAGCACTACACTATTAGTTTAGAAAATATCAGGTCGGTTTTTCTGGAATGCACGAAGCTCAATAACTAAAGAACCTACGGTTTACAGGGTTGTCGTTTTTCAGCCTTCTCCCATAGAACTTCGCGGATTTCTACGGACCAGGCACTGATACTATAATATCTTTAATCACAAATACGGCGGTAGCCTCAACCATTCTGCAGTATACCTCCCGAAGCAACGTTTCTTCCGCAGTCGTCATGCTTAGTTGGTAGGGGCCCCTATAAATGCAATAAATGCTATCTCTTTAACCAGCTTTATTACGAACAGATTTTGATAACCACCACACCTCCCTTCTTACCATCTTGGATACCACTGCTCTAGATATGGATAGATAATAATCCCACCTTCCTTCTCACACACTCCGTCTCCCTTCCTCTATCCCCGGTTCCAAACACTCCTACCATCATCACGGATGATGGTAGGAGTGTTTGGAAGATCACTGTGAGGGAGGCCCACAATGCCCATCCTGTACACATTTTCAATAAATTGCTTTGTGTTAAATCACTTCAAGAAGGAAGCACAGGTTTATCCAGGATACGTCAGATATAGTCAAACATGCTCCCTCTTCCCCCCAACATCTTCCCCTATATCCCCCCCATCTCCCCCATTCTTACCTCCCTCCGGATCAGCAAACATCCAGGAAACCTGAAACATGGTGTCTAACCCTCACCTTATTCCCAGCCCATATCCAATCCCCATATTCTCTACCATGCCCCCCTATCCTCTCTCCTCCCAGCTACCGAAAAGTCAGGAAACCGGAAACCTGTTCCCAGCAATCATTCCTACCACATATCCCTCCCCTTCCCCTCCCTCCACCTCCCATATCCGACCCCCCCTATACTTCTCACCCATCACTCCTCATCCTATCCCCAACTCTTCTCCCATCCCGACGTAAGAACGATGCAAAAACATTAAATCAAGTGCCCCTCTATCCCTGCCTCCATCCCTCCCCCCATCCCTTCCTCGAATCCACCTCCTCCCATCCCACTTTTATCCCCGCCAAATAACTCTTCCCCCAAATCGTCACCCTCATTCCCTCCATCACTTTACCACATAATCCCCCCTATCCCATTCCGATTCCTGACACTTATTCTCACCCACATCCCTCCCCTAATCCCCCCCTGCGTGGGTGGACTGAGTCTTGATGTCGAATTGAACAGAACATATGCACCATGTCAATGTTAACTGTTACCATTAACAGAAGCTTCGACTTCACCGCAAATTCACCATCCTCCATCCCTTCACCTCTGCCCGGCCGCCCGCACTACTTATTCTGCTGAAAATTGCGTCAGAACTCACCCACCCCTCTCTCACCCACTGCCTACCATTTAAAATCTCACCCCCCCCCTCCTCCAAACACCCTCCCTTCCAAAATGCTTCCACACGCCATCCTACACACTATCACCTCCCTCTCGCCATGTCATCCCCCCTCCCCCAGCTAGAGGTCCTAACCGGCGCCATCTGTGCCCGCACCCTCCTCATCACCGCTCTTCACATCCTCACCGCACGCATCCAAAGCGGCCACTATGACGGCCGCGCCATCTCCTTCTTCCGTTCCCTCCTCCCTTACACACTCATCCTCATTCCCCTTCTCCTCTCCCTCACCGTTTAAAGAACAGGCAACATGTTTGCTTCGTTTGTACACAAAGACGCAGTTTTGGTCAAACGTGCTGAACAAATATGTAATTGGTGGGGAACAGTACAAATTTTAGCTCTTTCACCAGTTACGCTCCTAAGGTGGGGTGTGCTACATCATAATTTCAATACAGACATCTGGAAAAAACACACTCGACGCATTTATTGTTGTTATCGCATATTGCTCTACGTGAAGGAGCGAATGATAATAATTTCCTCTAGTGTAGAAGGTGAGAGGCTTGCCCGCTCCCTTGTTACAACTCTATTAACTGCACTGAACACGTGCTCGCTAGAGTAGGATGTTACAGGCGTACCAAAGACTCTGCATGCCACAGAAAACAATTTTGCATAGGGACCCTTGTGTCGGTCCCAAAACCTAATTGCTGCGAACGGATCTTTGAAGATCTCATTGCGATTAAGCCCCAAGGAGGCAACACCAAGCGAGTCGTATTTCGTCACTTCGACAGCTTTACTAGCAGATGCAAAATGGGAGTCTGAATAAGAAGCGAGGTCAAAAGACCTCTTCAGGCCGGCCATACGTGCATTAACACTTTCAGTTATTCCATCGCTACCACCACTATCTACCAGATTTGAGTTGCTTGCAGCAACAAGGTCAGAAATAAACTGAAGTTCACGGAGAATGGGGTGGAGATAGCATCCAAGGAGCCAAAAATCATGAACACTCACTTTGGATTCCAGCCATTCTCGCATCCTGATACACAATAGCTTTGAAAAAAATGGTTGGCGGGACGCATCCGCGTTCACCAGGGCGACAAACATAACCACCATCTGAAACCCGTCTACATCCACTGAAACATCTTTGTAGCAAAGGTAGAGCCATGTGCATCGTGGGGTAATTTGATGCCTCCAATCTAGATTGGGCATCCGCAACAATTTCCATTGCATCGATTACACCTTCAAGCGCAGGATATCCAGTTACTTCACCTTCTCCATTCCGTTGCGAAAGCAGGCCATAGAAGGAATTTTTGGCAGACTCCGAGTCCTTCTGCTCGATTACCCCCTCGACCATCTCAACAGCTTTGAGGAACCTCTCCACTACGGTGAATATAATCGCAAATCTCGTCTCGATTTCCGGTATGAGATGATAGCCAGTACCTATTGAACCATTCCATCCTCCTTGTTTGAATATGCGCGCAATATTTTTGAACCTTTGGATATCTTCATAAACTCTGCGCAACTCCGGACTCTCGGCATTCTGCAAGCTGTTAATACAACCTTTCATCGCTGTATTAAGTTGATAGGAGGCGCATCCTAGCCATTTAGGATTACGATCTGCAACTTTTCCGCTCACCGAAGAACCAGCAACCCTAGCCATCACAGATGCACAACCCGTGACCATAGTATACTTAGCAGTGAGTTCATCAATAACGCATGATTATGTGTCTCTCAGACCTTGATCCAACATACTGCGGATGTTTTCGGCCGTACCGCTCTCAGGTTACTCCTCCAACGAAATAGTTTGGCATACCATTTTAATTGGTTTCTTCTCTGTAAAACCTCGATTTTGGCCAATATCAAGGTAATGAACGGTGACATCCAAAAATTGGCGATCCTGAACCCTGAGAGTCACGCCGTCAACAGAAACCCCACCACCACTTTTCATGGTCGATTGAAGGTAGTTATTCTTTAACTTTGACCTCAGTTCAGATGCCAGAGACTTGATTTCAATTCCAACGGCTTTTGTTGATGGAAACAAGATAGAGGTCAGTATGGCATCGTTTGATGGTACAATTTGTCTCGCCTTGAACAGAGAATTCGCAAAGGATCGCATTCCTGGTTTGTTTTCCGAAAATAATAGTGGGCGGTATTCTAAGGCCACGGCTAAGGCTTTTGCCTTTGTAATCGATGAGTTTACACCAGGCGGTAGACTATGTGCGATCGATGGTGTCTTTGTTTGGTATGCTGCCATATGATGATCCAACCTTCCTGTTCCTCCAGAAGTAGTATTAAAACTCAATACAGCGTGGCGTACCCTACATCTGTTGGTCATGACTATCTTGAACACAAAAAACCCGGCATTGACAACTGTATTTGCCTTACAAAGCACGTAAAATGGCTTGTACTTCGATGAACGTAATTTGTGAGTTTGATTGTACCTTTCAAACTGGATAAGCTCATAAGCACATGGTTTTTTTCGACAATGTAAGTCACCTGAAGCATTTACTCTTGTAGTGATAATGCAGAGGGCGGCATGGCGAGGGATAACAGAGTGAATGTGCGGTGTCGAATGGACAACGGATGAACTGGAGGAGGAAGGGACGAGGTGATGCAGGAGGGAAAAGGGGAGTAAATTACACGTGTAGGGTGAGGGCGGATGCGGGAGAAAGCAGAGTGGAAAAAATTGGGAGTGTTGGAAGGGAGGTGTAAAGTGATGGGAGAGATGGGGAATGGAGGGTGAGTATCGGGGGAGGGAGTGAATTGGAGTAAACGGAGGGGGAGAGAGGAGTGGCAATATAAGGGGAGTGAGGGAAGAGAAGGGGGAGGTTCCGTGAGTGATGAAGTCAACAAATCTTGTGATTTTGACTGGAGGGAAAGGAAGCTGATACAGTATATGCTCCGGATCGAAGTGATTTGAGAATGCAAGTACCTCTTGGGTATGGGCATCAACAAGTACCTCTTGGTTACTGGCATCAACAGCTTCAGTAAGTATTTTCCCGCGTTTTTGTGCTCACCATGCTGACTTTTATTGTCCTGAATCAGAACAATCCGTACTGGTGATTGTACAGGGAGGTGGCTTAATAATTTAGTGATGGACTGTAATTGTCTCATTTGAACTGAAACGAACAGATCCTATGACAGTACTACTGTGGATTGGATGACGGTAGATGCAAACAGTCTCATGAACTTTTAATTCCAGATCAATAACCTTGTAATCCCAGTCTCTACCAATTCAGGAGGAATTAATACCCAAATTAAGCCAGTCATCCTCAAATAAATACCCAAATTGAAACCATCCAGATAAAATCGAATTCTATACTTGAACCAATACATTCATGGACGTGGAGTCATCCTGAACAGTAGAAACTACTGAGTGTTCATATTCAGGTACAAAATTGTCCGGCCAATGAAAGAGTTCAGATGGTGCCCAACCAATCCCCAACCAGAACTGTTGTGTGCATGGTTTAATTTGGGTATTATCCGACAGGTCCGAGCCCTACTGTCCGTAGAGTCTGCACTGTAATGTTAGATTCGTCTTGACTGCTCAGGGCGCCAACTGAGAAAATTGTGAAATTACAGCACATGAAGGACAAGTAGTTGACCAAGTACAGTACTGTACAGTACAGTACAATATGTATGCTACATATGTATGCTAACGGGGGTGAGGCAGCACAGAACATCAAGGGCATGATGAACAGCACTGTACTGTACGGTATGTACAGTACAGTACAGTAGGTGTACATGTACAGATATTTACGAATTACAGTACAGTGTCGGGTGTAGTACAGTAGTTTAGGCGAGTGTCATGAACAAAGATGCTGAGCGGCAAAAGGCTGCGGCGAGTTGTTTGTTTTTGGCGAGAAATGGAATATTTGAAAGTTGAAAGTTGATGAATTTGACGAGCGGTTTTGTAAGGAACAAGAAAGCATGCAAAACAGGTGATTTCCAAGCCAGAAACAATAGACTGTAAGTACGACGGACAAAAGCATTGGGAATAAAAGGGGCACAGAATGACTGTAAGCCGGGACCAAAGTGAAAAGAGTGTTTTGGTGTAGATTGAATTTTGGAATAAAAAAACGGCAGTAACAGACCAGTGCCAAAGCAGTACGCATTAGGATACTAAGCTTTCGCAATATTAACATCCATTTTCCTGCCCAACAAGCTGCCATAAAACGGCCCTCAGCTGGACCAACAACTTCTCTGGTCCGCATAATAAATAACGTCATAAACGCCGAACGGCCTCGCATCGCTTTTCCCCGTCCTCCACCACTCTCTCCACTTTAACCCACCCTTCCAATCCAATCCAACTTTATCTTCACCCTCACCATCACCCCTCCCGCCCTCGACCATCCAACACCGTCCAACAAACACCATCCCGTCTCGCTTCTCATCCCCCCCTTCCCCTCTCACACCACTCATTCTCTCCGATCCACCGTCGGACACAACCAAACCACACTCTTCTAACTAACCCCCAACCCCACTCAAACCCACCCTTCCATCCTCACCACCCCAAATCAAAAAAAAATGCCTTGCCCACCCGCCGCCTCCTTCTTCGGCTTTGCCGGAGCCGCCTCCGCTCTCATCTTCTCCAACCTCGGTGCCGCCTACGGTACCGCCAAATCCGGTGTCGGAGTCTCCTCTATGGGTGTCATGCGACCGGAATTGGTCATGCGTTGTGTCATCCCCGTCGTTATGGCTGGTGTCCTGGGTATCTATGGTTTGATTGTGGCTGTCATTCTCATCGGACAGATCGCCGAGACCAACTATCCCTACTTTGTCGGCTTTGCTCATTTGGCTTCCGGCTTGTCAAACGGTCTTTCTGGTCTCGCCGCCGGTTTCTGCATTGGTATTGTCGGTGATGCTGGTGTCCGTGCCACCGCTCAGCAGCCCAAGCTTTTCGTCGTTATGATTCTCATTCTCATTTTCGCAGAAGCCCTGGCCCTTTATGGTTTGATTGTCGCCCTCATTCTCGCGGGTAAATCTTCAAACGATACCTGCTAACTTTTTTCACACCCAGAAAATCGTTGACAAGACTGGACGCACCATAGTTTCGCCATCGTCTTTATGCGTCACTGGAAGTCGCTGCAGTGTAAGCGACTATCAACCATTGTGCGGCTATCCTATCTGCACCCTATCTAGCATAAAGGAGAGACTCGTTAACCCTGTTGCTTCAACGAAATAGTCAACATTTTTTGTTTGTCGCTTGCAGAGTACCAGTCTAATTTTCAACTAAATGCTTTATTGCTTGGTTGTAGCTTCTGCCGTTGTTTGAGCAAGTCAAACGCGTGCACACAGCTAGCGATGCTTTGCTTTCATATGCCGTCTGAACGATTGTCCCATGTGACGCTGACAGTAAAACTTCACACCAGACACTTTTCATGACATGAAACGTGCCACGAAAGCCACTGGCCCACAGCAATTTCCTGTATCTGCTGTACAATGTCAGCCAAAACACATCTGCGCGCAGCCCGCGGTGTTGCGCGCTATTTCTTTGCATCCGAACAGCCTCGCGTAGAGGTGTTGTGAATTGCGCACAACCCAGGCGAATCTTGTCCCTTGCTGGCGCCATGCTCGAAATCAGAGTCGAGATGACGAAACAGCCCCCTTTCCCTCCGCAATCGCCTCTAACCACCAACTGGCTTCCACAGCCGGCAGCCCTGGATTGACAAGCACAGATTTACTCACAAGACGGAAATTGTCCTCACCACCGCTTACCTCTGCACTACGAAAAAAAAAAGTCCTACAATACGTCGTCACAAGTCAACATGAATTAGATTCGCAACCATCTCTTTGCTCCAGCTCAAGTCCACACTGCATGGCCCACCCAATGTCAGGGAAACCACGACCACTCGACCGCATCCTTCACTCATCGTCACAAATAGGCTCCATGCCCCTAACTGCGCGAAACACATTTGCAATTTGCGTCCTAGTACAAGCCTTTTCCAGAAACGGATGCCTCAACAAGTCCGGGACCGAGTACCGGAGCTCCCTCTCCCTGGTCAAGCAGCCTCGCACAAAGTCTGCAAACTCCACACTCCACATGTCCGGCCGCTTGAATCCCTGCGTAGTCTCCCCCTGCCTGATCACCTCCATTGCCTTTGCACTCTCCATTCCAAACAACGGCGGCACCCACTCTGCACACTCGACACTCAAGATGCCGATGCTCCACACATCAGCCCCATAGTCATAGTACGAGCTCCTGACCGTCTCGGGTGCCATCCACCATGCCGTCCCCACCACTGTATTTCTCTTTGGTGTCTCCTCTGTCAACACGGCGGTATACTCAAAGTCAGCCAACTTGATTTCCCCCTCACTGGACACCAACACATTATCGCTCTTAATATCCCGATGCAACCTCCCACCCGAATGCATAGCCCACACTCCTCGAATCGTCTCCCTCAGAATATAAGCAATATGAGCCTCGGACAGCAAGTACTTTTTCCACCTCAAAAATTCCAGCACCCTAGTCAAACACCCAATATCCATAGCCTCCATCACAATCCACACACTCCCCCCCACGAGTACGCCTCATGACACTGCACAATATTATCATGCCTCAACACATGCATTGTACGAATCTCATTCTCCAAAGCCCTACTCTTTGCCCTCGTACTCGGTCGTACTCGTTTCAACGCCACAGTAACGCCATCCATCTTACGCTTTGCAAAAAACACACTCCCCGAAGCTCCATTCCCCACCGCTTCAAACTCAACAAACGCTCCTCTCGGATCCACATTGACATGCATGGGCGGCAAAGCCGGGCACGACCCAGCCTCCTCCGCCTCAGCCTCCACATCCGCCTCGGCTGCATTCCCATCGGCCAAATGAGGCAAGGTAATATCACGCATGGCACGTCGATGAAGCCTGGAAATCGAACGATCTTGCGACGATGGCGGCGGAGAAGGGGACCGAGAGAGATGGGGTGAGCGGTCAAGGCGTACGGAGAGGCGGGATAGAAAGTGGGAATACTGATCCGATGCGGCGGCGGCGATGGTGGGATCGGGGATTAGTGGCGACGAGGTGGACATTGGAGAGGCGACTTGCGGGTGTGGGGTGGGTGTGGAATGGTCGGCCGGGGGTGGGCTTTGGTTGCGTTTCTTCGGGGAGAGGGATTTGAGGACGCGACGGAGGGCTGTGGGTTGCATGGTGGGGCGGGAAAAGGGGTGTGTGGGTGGTGCTGTGGGGCTTGCTTGCGTTGGATGTGGGTTTGGGAGGGGAGGGGTATATAAACGACGGTGAGGGGGATATGGGGAGCGTGGGAGGTTGGTGGGGGGGGTATTGGAAGAGTGTTAGTGAGTTGCGGGATGTGATGCGACGGGTGGAAGGTGCATGGCGATTGTTGGGTTGGGTCGGGTATAGGGCAGGTGCAATGGGAGGGGGAGTGGATCACGGTGGGCGGGGGAGTAGAGGCGGACGCTTGGCGATGGCGGGGATATGACGGGGTGATGGGAAAAGGAGAATGGGAAGGGCGTAGGGCGGGTGGCGGTGATGATGTGGCGGGAGGAGGATTGTGGAATGGAGTGAGTGACTTGGCGCGCAGTGATTGGCTGGGACAAGTCATCGGCGGTTTTTGGTGGCTTGATGGTTTGGTGGTTTTGCAAGGTAGCTTATCAGAGAGCTTGAAGGGCCTGTAGGGATTCCCGCCCGAATTTTCAGGGGTTTTTTTATGAGCTGGTTTTGTTGATGATGCGGCAAATTTGGCGTTGGCCAAGGGGCGATCGGGCGGGTGAACACGGCGGATCGTCGGGGAGTTGCCGGGCGGTTGTCGGGGAGTTGGTGACTTTTGGTTTACTGTTTACTGGTCATACGCGGCCACCTTTGCGGCGGTTGTTGTCGTTTTTAATCACCATCTTCTGATGCAGGCGGAATAGGCGACGTAGGTTGCGCTCTTCGATGTTGTCAAACACGGCATCGAATCCGCCCTTTTCGTATTCTCGCTGTACCATTCGGAACAATTCTTCCTTTGTCGCTGGTACCTCCTGCAGTTTCCACAACCACTCTGGATAATCCCCGTCCTCCTGCCATTCGCAACATGAAAAAGTTGGTCGTTTTAGGCGTTAGTATGTTTGCAGCTCATCCGTGCATCGTTCCTCTTGTACATCTGACCCGAAAAAAAAAAAGTTGGCAGTCAATATCGTACCATTTCCTTTGGTGCCGCTTCTGGGTCCTTGTAGAAATTCAGTCTTTCAAACCCATCATGCGCCATTCGGCGCTGCGCCTCCGCCATCTGGATGAAACCGCGGTCTCGACATGCCCTGTGTCTCCAGATTGTTCCCATGCAAGAAGAGCTAAAACGCTGCATATCTCCCTGCGCCTCGGTACTGAGACGAATCGGCTTGTGGAGTAGCGTGACATTTTCAGTTGTACAGTTTGCGATCAAAACTTGTGCAAAGACGGCGGGAGAACGACCCTTATGCATTACAGTATTTCAGTCGCTGATACTGTAATGTGGTGTTTGTAATGTTGTCAACACCAAAATGTAATGTAGCTTTAATTTACCAAATGCCAAATTAGTTGGTGTCGGCAAATTAAAGATTGTAATTGAAAGTAGTTGTTTAATTCCCCTTCAAACATGGAGCGAGCTGTGCCGTACAGTACTGTACAGTACGATAATATCTTACAGTCTTGTCATACAGTGTACTACAGTACAGCATTCGTTTATGACAAACAATATTGTTGATCACTTTTGCGTCATGTCTCTAAACCAACCAGTGTTCAGTATCGATAGTTCTACTGTACTGTGCTCTACTGTAGTAGGCAAAGTGCTCTAATTTTACTGTAAAGTACTTTACAGTGTGTGTTGTACTGTACAGTACTGTACTCAATCAGCTCCTGTAGTACAGTACAGTAATCTCGAGTTAAACGGGACAGGTGTACTGTATACCGTACAGTATCCTGCAGATATACAGTAGAGTATTTTGCATACGTAGGACACTGTAAGCAGGATAAGTAGAGGATTGATCGCAAGCCTCGCAACTTACCCCTGGCTACTGTACACACAGGCCCCTGGTTGTATTACAGTATCACCTTGGTGCAACCTTGACACAAAACGTTAATATCCTTGTCTCCAAACTTTGCCATGATTCTATATGACAGTCCATCGCTCGTTGCTGCTGTTCAGCTGGAATACTGCTTGCTCTTGTGAATACGTTACATGTATCACCTTCCACAAATTTATTCACCAACTGCTCAATACTACTTGTCAACAACGCTTCCCTAACATCGCGAAATATCACGTGCCACTCCTTCCACACTTTATTTTCCCCAAACAAGGCTCAACCTCTCCCCTTTCCCCGACAAACATCTCTCTACCTTGCATCGAAAAACAAGGGCCCTTGCAGTAACATGATTCCGCAATCACAAGGGGATCATCCCTACACCCTTCCACCCTTATTCTTCATCACCTCGTGACAAAACTCATCCCCGACCGTGCACCCCGAAACCAAACTAAAAAAAGCCTCGTTGCCAAACCTCTTCCTTTCCAATCTCTCATTCTTTAACACTGCAATCCACCATCGTGTAAACAAATCCATTCCCCACACATCCGCGTTCCGTGTCCTCACGCTTCCAGTCTGCCAATCCATAAACACCAATCTCTCTCTCCTTAGTCTGACAACCCTTTCCCTACACATAGCCCTACTCAATTGCCAATACCAAACACCAAACAGCCCGAATCTCTTTGCAATATCTCCCACTTCATCATACCAGCAACAAGATACGCGATTCTCTCATCGTGAAAATACTGCTGTTAACTCCCCGTTACTAGTCAGGTATCTACACTACTTTTTCCACCTGTCCTACAAGTAACCAAACTGTCTTTTCAAAGTTAACCATGCAATCACCATGTTGATACCTTGAAGGCTTACCAGGTACTCAGTAGCGTTGCATCCACAAAATCCTTTACAATTGCTCACCAAACCCCATCTTTCCACAAGCGATAAATATTAATGCTTCCCCGCTTTCCATTTCGAACCGTGCTTTTGCGCCCTTGCTATACAAAGAAAACGTCAACGTTCAAATATAGCCCAAACCGCCTTTTCAACGACGCAACTCTTGGAATCTTTATATCAAGCCGCCTTGGCTCACGGAGTGGACAGAAACCCTGGACTACAGTACATTAAAGTTACCCCAACCGTGAATCCCACCTCACATCTATAAATATAACCACAGGTGCCATTTTTGTCGAAACACTTCCAAACACCCAATACAGTGATATTTTTACTCATTTGTCATCCGACAGAGCAACCATGGGGACGGTCTGCCGGAACCAACCCGTTAGGATGTCTTTATGTTTGCGCTGTATCATTGCTTGCATTTTCGCTACGTCTTCACCAGTCTAAGCATGATTTGGTTTTAATTCAGCGCATTGCCAACAGGCATAGCATCCTCATACAGGTCACCTCTTCCCTCATACAACAGCCGATCACCGCAAAGTTACAAATTATTAACGATGATTATTCATCAAATTCATCTCTTTCGCATCCTGACTTTCATAACCTTGCTTGCAAACCATAACCTGGTATTTATCCAGAACTGGCGAATCAGATCAGCAATTCCCGTCGTGAGAGCGGTTATCCATATAAACGTGATGGAAAGCATGTACGGGCCTGCTGCGCTCCCTGTAAAACTCCAACCAATATCTTCATCGGTGAAGTGACGGGTGCAATGTTGTATAAACTTCATTCTAATTAATTTGTCTCAATTTATGAGTAACAGTAGTCTTTTTGCGCCATCGATACAACATTACATCAATTTTGAAAATTTCTCAACGATCACTCACTCAAGGTAACCGTCCTCAAGTACAGGGGGAAAATATTGAGAGACACAGTCACTATCGGCACGTAGTAATTTATAACTCTCCAAGGTAGGGCACAGTGCCTCCCCCTAGTTGACAGAGTAACGTTTCTTGCGACCAATAATAATAAACACGAACACAGGGCTGGATATTGAGTGCTTGATGTCCTGCATCTAGTAGAGAAGTCTGGTCTAAAACAAACATGGATGGTGAAGAAATTTTCAAAGGAATCAGTCTCAAAATTAGCGGTCAACTGCAGCCAAAGCACTAATAAAATCCGTATTCAGCTCCCCTATCACAAGAAAGAAAGGACGAACGAGACTAATCAGGTCCACAATCTCAGGGAGAACAGAACAGTCAGAAAAGTAGACCACAGTGGCTCGCGCAAATCCACTCCACACTCCTTCGTTACCTCCGTGTATCCTTTGCTTCCCTACTCATTTTACCCTAGTGAACCTTTTACACCCATTTTCTTACCCAATTCTCAAGACTTTCAAAGTTCTCAAACTGTTCTTCATCGGACCAGCCAGTCCAAAGCAGCAGCCCAGAACCCTCGTTACCAGTATTCTAGCAGGCAGCAACAGGAAACATTGAAAATCGCCTGGCAGATGCAAACCTCCCTACCTATGCCAACTGCGCAGATCACCACTACCCACTCACAATCATGGATGTACCACAAGGGCCTGCCATCTTTTGAAATTTTAGCAGAATCAATGTTACAATGTGGCATCTACACTTCGTTCAATGCCGCTTGCATCGCTCCTTCCGCTCCGCTATTTCCACTCACGAAGTACTAATTCCAAAAATATCGTAGCCTACGAACTCGACATATTCGAGATGAATGGATTGGAAAATGACATGCTAGTCCTGTGGTAATATTCAATTCTGTGCCTTTCTCAAGCCCAACTTATCACGTCGCCAGCTCTGACCTAGCTTCTCTGAAACTGAATGCAACCTGCGTAGAAGACCTGCAACTTCTCGATCGAATGAATGAAAGCAGTGTTCTGAAAAGGCCTCCCGTCGAGACAGAAAATGATCAGTTATCACAACTGGGCCTTGACAAATGATGACAAGGAAGCCTGTCTAATCTCATGGACGAGTGCGCAAAATAAAAACCTACTTTCTCACCTTGACCCAGTACTTGCCCTCAGCTAGCAACTCGCCCTCTCCATGTAGAAGTGGAGAACATGTTCCTGAATATTATCGGACGCGGCACTATGTGAGCGCTCCTTCTTATGCTGAGGGTTAGCCTGGCCGAACTATCACCATCGCTGCGATAAATTTTCGTTCGTCATATACGCAGACCCCAATGCACTAATGGGAGCTGTATCAGATCGGTCAAGCCATAATACCCCAGGGCTTCAAGTAGGCTGTCGCAACTATGCACCCTGTCGCCGCTACAAGTCTAGACCAAGGACGCCACCAGTTTGCCTTTCCCTCGTGTATTCCAAACACCAAATTTATCCACCACATACCTCTAAAGGAAGTGCTCGCTCTTTGAACTGTCACATTAATCTCATGTAGTTCTACATACCATTGTGGAACCTCGATTGTTTTCTTTGAATAACCAGTTCCCTAAGCTCAAACATTCCAGTGCATTTTCGCATGACGATACTGCAGGCGCAATTAAGTTCAGGACCAAAATTCTTAATCTCCCTCGAGTTGGGAAACGGGACAAGATTATTCTATTTAGTGGAGAGGTGAACTTGAAATCAGGGAAAACTGCACCGACCGCATCGAAGAAACTCGACCTAGACGCGTTTGGAAGAGCCCGTTCAAGCAAAGTGACGTTCCCGTTAGCACTTTCCAAAAACGCCGCGTTGATGGTCACCTCCAACGCCGCAGCAGCCGTCATGTCCAATGCGGCCTGCTTGATGGCTGGTCTCAAAGCGGCCTTGTAGAGAGAATAGCAATTCCCCCACTATGCCGGCATGCCCTTTCGAGTAGAATATGTTTTTCTGGAGTACTTCAACATAGATCGAACATTTATTTCAAGAGTAAAACATCCAAACCTTGCCCTCCAACGCCGCATGCTCGTTGACTAAGCTACCAGCTACATCTTATTTGGTAGACATGATCCGTTATTCGCACTGCAAATCCTTAAACATAGTTTGAGAGCAAGTTCATACAGAGGACTCCCAACCTACGCTCCGCTCACGTAAACCAACCCTATCAGCCTCATCTAGAGAACAGAGTGGCTGATGGTCAACCTTTTCCCACTCTTAGGCAGTGGCGGCCTTCAGCTCTCAACGTTTTCTGCCTGTCTAAAATTCTTAGTGATTGCACGGGCTTGTACTGCGCTCCCCAGACTTTCAAATTTGAATTAAGGCTAGTATTACTTGCCGGCCAATCCGTAACATTGATATTCTCTCAAGAAAGTAACTCCTTCGCGACATTTCTATGTGGGTTGAATCGTTACAATGCTAAAAATTCCAATTATTTACCCTGTAGGATATTCCAGACCACAACCGATCATGTCTTTCAAACATTTCCCCCCGTTGGCACCCGGCTACAAACAGAAGAAAATAATCTTATTACTTAATATTCAACAGCGTTCATTAATGCACTACCAGTGATATGGGTAGATCGTCGGGAGAGGAGATACTCAGAACCAATTACCCCAAGGAGGTGTTGCAAGCGACAAAAAGCTACCGTGGTATACCACAGTTGAGCGAACAAAAAGGGGTTGGTAAAGACGGCAGTTGAGAAGGCTACAAGCAAGTATAGAAATGGAAGGGTCTCCCACTGATGCTCTGTGACCAGCGTAAGAAAATGGTTCTTGGGTCTGAAGTTGACTCTCAACTTCCTACTACCCGGGACTTGGCTTGAAGCTGTTTGCCAACTTCCTTGACCTCTCCATGAGGAAGCAGTTTACTCAGCTTATATAGAATTTTGGCTTACTCTAAAGTCTCATCCAAACATACTAAGTACCCAAAAATGCATTAAAGCGAATCGTGTTAACGAAAGAGACCAGTAGAAGATATTTACTCAAGTTAAATATCTAGGTTCCCTACTCATGCCCGCAACCCATCGGCCAGGGGTTGGAACATATGACAGCGTTTCTTAAAATAAAAAATCAACCCATGAATTTGCCACACTCATCCAAATTAAAAATATCTTGCAAATTTGGCAACTGTATTCGGATTTTGTCCTCTTGTAGATTTTTATTCGCGTGCAAGTTTAGTGAACATCGACATGATTGTCCATTTTTAGTAATGGATGCTCAAATAATCACAAAGCCTCCCCCATTTGAAGACGATCAAAAAGCCTCTTCATCTTCCTAAGACCTTGCCAGAAGTGAGCTGAACTGCCAGAAAATCCAAATTATTTTTTTCACCTAAGAACAGAATGCGGCCCCAGTATTTGACATTCCAGAATGCTCTCTCCCTGGCCCACTTCGAACGGTTCTTTTTGGATCTCGGTGAGAAAACATGTGGTAAATAATCCGATAGGTTCTGGGATAGGGAGTTTGCAAGGAAGCGTAGGTGAATACGGCGTTCAATAGGCGTACGGTTAACCTACTGGGTTGAAGGAGTCCAGGGAGGTTCCGGCGGCTTGGAGACGGGTTTGTGGGTCAGGAGGTGCTTTCCTCTTTACTAAACCATTAA
This sequence comes from Kappaphycus alvarezii, assembly GCA_002205965.3. Lineage (NCBI taxonomy): Eukaryota > Rhodophyta > Florideophyceae > Gigartinales > Solieriaceae > Kappaphycus > Kappaphycus alvarezii. The sequence continues at coordinate 767,040 of NADL03000608.1, read as the reverse complement.
GGATCAACGAACCTATATAGGAAAAAGCTCTAACCCGCCGTCCCTACCACTGTAAAGGATCAACAATCAAAAGGGGAACTACAGCCATACATCGGGGGCGCCGGTGCCCAATCCAGCTCCTGTAGGAAAGGTGAGTTGCGATCTCACCTTCCAAAGCCCCTGATGGTGCGTACCTTACGGATTCCTGTGACCTTTCCATGAGGGTTGTGCTGTATCCACCGGGACCTTACAGTAATCTCCCAGCTGAACCCTAAAATCTTCATCCTTGACGGCCAACAATACACATCATGAAACCCGCTAGTTCATGAAACCCGCTAGAATATTACATCGAACCACCCGGCTTACAGTAATCCGACAGGGAGCGACGCCAACTTGGAAGCGAGTCCGGTAACCATTTGGGACCATTATACCACAAAAAAGGAGGTTTAAGGCTTTCGTATTCCACATTTATTGTCTAAGAAAGAGTTTTCTGCGCTTTACACACAGCTATCGGCACATTTAACTCCTTTTGGATCCCACCGGCGCTTGTCTCTCACCCTAAGACCTCTCAAATGATCCCTCGATGGTCTTAGGCGTTTATTTTCGACGATACTCTATCTTGATGATCACTGTTCTATCTTAAGGTGTCCTTTAGGAATTTTTATGAGTCTGAATACTTACGTCCGAATGCATCAATTTTAACAATCAATCGCGCCGACATATTGAGTGGCACCCGCCGATAATGTATGAACAATGACTATATGTTATCAATCCCATCCTTTTCGTGTGTACGCGTTCTTCCTTAAGCCTTAAATCTCTGTCTACACTATAAACTCCAGAGACATAATCTTTGTGATCACTTCCCGTGTACACTGACTACACACACTGCATTTGATATCTGACTCTGTCGTTGAGATACTGTTCATTATTAGTTATGGTAACAGTGCCCCAGCCCAACAACAACCTGCCCTCACGGCCAAAATTTTCCCGGGACGCCAATTCCGCTCCCTGGACCGATGGGAGAGGGAATCAGGAAGAATACCGTAATGCCGTACCATTGTGGCCAAGATTCCACAATACGCTCCCGGATAACAACAGCGATAAGATTCCTTCTGCACTGCAAGCCCCCTGTCTCAAGTCTAAGCCTTATGGGCGTGTCAAGTACCTCTGCTCTGGAATTACCGATGATCAGCTCGTAGGTGAGAATGCAGTCTCTCTCATTGTAGGGGCTATTTACGAGCGAGATGCACTGTCAGTAGTAAGTGAAGCCTGAAAGGGATTCAACCAGCTATTGAATACAAGACAAGGCTCTTCTGAGAGCATGAAAAACTTCGAGTCCCGCCTCTCTGCACAAGTTGCTAAGATTAATTCTATATCTGCAACAACCAAGCCACCCGAATGCCTTACAGCACTCATGTTGCTATCTAACTTGTCCATTGAGGATGCGCAACTTGTATCGGTAATGGCTGCCGCGTCACCATCGGAAGCTGATCTAGGTAATCAGTCTACCAACGACCAGTTTCTAGCTGCTGTGACGTACAACTCTGTTGCCTCCATCATTAAGAAATGCGACTAGTCTTCGCATTCCTTCACCGAACTAAACAATGGCATACTGTCTGCCGGATTCGGAAATATAACTCGCAGTTCACACAAGAATGGAACCAAAATCGTCCTAAAGTGTCTCACACGATGAAGTGCCTTCGCGATATTTGCGGAAAATATGGACATTGGAAAAGGAACCACAAACCGGATGGCTCACTGAAACCTAAGACTCTCCCAAATCCCGAGATAACTCATTTAAAACGGATCTAAGCTGAATAATAACGTCAAGTCGTCCAATGAGGCTAAAAATACAACCCTTCCGTTTAACATGACCAAACTTGATTGATTTTAGAGCACCAGTCGCACCTTGGCCCTCTAATTGACAGTAGTGCACCCTACTCGGCCGTTGGTATGGTTGAGTTGAAAACGCTTGGAGACCACTTTGGATTAAAGTCCAACCCGCCGCTAAGTCCCATTCCCCGATCAATCGATGGATATTGCTCCTAGCAATACAGTACAGGTAACAATGCAAGCTCGAAACGAAAATAATATGCTCTATCGCTATAAATGCTTACACAGACAATGGGATCTACGTTCGTATAACTCATTTGGTCTTAGACGGATCGCCTCAGTGCATCATCGGCCGAAACGTAACTAACAAGGCTAACATTGAAAATATTGCAAGTAGCGCTCTGTTATTTGATGTTAGCTGTGTTGGAGACCTCATATCTGCTGCTGACCGCGGTCAACTCGTTTTCATCGAACTTTCAAGGTTCTTCCCATCCATCTGAGAGCTCTGTGTCTCTTGCTCCTGATGATTCTGGCTCAAAATTATCGTGTACGTCAGCAATTTCCCTCACTGCCTCCCCGTAGTCAGACGTTAAACACATAGTTGACATGTTTCATCGACACGTGTGTGGAAATGCATCCTTCTCTGACTAAAAGATTCTTCTCGAACGAAATGGACAATGAAATATGTTGTATCAAACTACCTTGCCGAGTTTGTCAATAACTATACCTCGTGCCGCTCTACGTCATCACAGCAGCCATCCCGCAAGGTATCTAAAAGCTAACTCTGCAGGGAATTGAACGAAGTATTTTGTGTAGACCACTTCTTCCTCGAAGGAAATTGCCTGCTTCACTGCATTGACCTTTACTCTCGGTACTCGGCTGTATAGCTAATTAAGACTACTGCATTGTGCGATGCTGTGATAGCTTATTATTCCTTCATTATTAATGTTTGAATTCCTTATATCCAGTTTTTTCCCTGACAAATAAGGATAATATGAAGCTCACGACAGAAACTTGACGAGTTCTATCGCTATTGCTTGTATTAGTGTAGCTGTAAACGCATTTTTGTTAAAAAAAAATCAAGGCTAATTGGTAGATTATGCTGGCTCTTCATTTTTCGAGAAAACGTACTAATAGCAGGACCTTTTAGAAATTAATCAATCAGAGCCCTTGGAATCGGGGTTGAGGGTAATAGTTTGTATGTATGAAGTATGGTTTACGTCAATGATAACTCAAGGTTATGTGTTGTGATTGAAAGAATGATCAGACGGGTAATATCCATATCCCAGCGGGACTATTTTCTGGGCAATGTCTTTAATCCTGATTTGGTTGAGAAAGTTTCTGAGTGGATGCTTGTCACATAGGGCGGATAAACTGTTATTATTTTAGGTCAAAACCCATCCAGTGTAGCAGGGGACTCCGCTTTGTAGTAACAGGATTCCGCTGGGTCTGCATGGCGCCAGTACAGTATATAAGATGAATTATTCATGAGGTGAAGAAGTAAAAGTGGGGCACTGCACTAATCCCATTGCGCTTCCCACTCAACGCACTCCACAGTTTTTCCGCGCACGGTATAAGTTGACTGTGTATCAGTCAGCATGTTAATGTTTATTAATCTTTTGCCGAAAAATTATGTATGGATATCAAGTGTAACATAGTAATGTTTACAGTGGCTACATATGAGATACATGTCTCTTATAGAAAACAGGATCAAGGGAAAATATTGAGATAAAATATAGCAAAGAGGAAAATGCGAGGCAATACTGGGCGGCTATATTTTCATTCTTACTAAAAATTAGTTTGGCTGCAGGTTGTCGTCAGTGTGGTCTTTTTGTAGGCTAAGAAAACAATATGACCACTAGCAAAAATTAGAGTCGCAAAATTAGTCGTACTTTTGCACATTTGAACAAACAAAAGCATTAAATTTATACTTTCCTATATGAAGTAACGACTTAAATAATAAAAGTGAGGATTTTTTTTAAGCTTTGGGTTTCCGCACTTTTCTTCGCCATAAAATGATGTAAATCAACAGTATGAACGAAAAATACAGGACGAAACATCTACATGTGGGAGACTTTTTTGACATGTATTCTACCGTCTTGAATGGACCAGTATCCAATATTTTGTGTTCCCGTGTATAACTCTTTCAGTACTTCGATATCTTACCTATAAAGCTGTACAAGAAATACTTGTAGCTAAATAATTGAAACGTTTTTGAGTATTCCAAAATGTATTTAGCGAGTGTTTATAGCCAAATAAGGCGGTTCCCTTTATTCTCATTCATAGTTTGTTCTACTTTGTCCTGGAAATTGCAATAAACAGATTTTTTCGCAGTCTGCTTTGCTTTCATTTTTTTAAGTGTAGAATCAAAACTCAAGAACCCCTTTGTATCAGTTGTACGAATAAATATGAAATTCAACAGAATCAAAATCCTTTAGGAACAATAAATGCAATCCTAGTACAAGGCAGAAATGAAACCTAATTTTAGGTACGGTAAACTTTATTTTGAAAATAGTAGCGTTAGATGGTTTTGCAATGTAGCGGACATCAGTGCCCTACAGATTTACGATTATATTTCTATTATTACTTATGGAAGTCATTTTGCACGAAAGGTATAACACAAAATGTTTCAAAATGTAGAAAATGAGCACTCGATTTAATTGAAACTATTCATACATTGTAATTGAAATAAATCAGATTTTTATCGTCATTTTTAATTTAATCAAGCTATTAACTTATTAAAAGATATGTTTTTATTTTTTGAAGTACGGCTGTCTGTAGAGGTTGTGTTCTTACGTGAAAACAGATAAGTCCGAGTCCAACATATCCATCATCCCATGGAACATAATTTACGGTATAAATATTTAATTGATCAGTCTCGAACTTCGTAATACTGTAATCCTTCAAAGTTTCATTTAAAATGATGTTTCTGCCATTCGTATAGTTTCCTATCCGTGATTGCTTTTATGTTAGGAGTGTTTTCTGCAATTTCTTCTCTTTCTCACGAGCTTATCGAATTGTTGTTTTTGAACCCCTTATTTATCAAAATTCATTCCTATTCCAGCTTCTACACTTCTTTTTATCATACTAAACTAAATCTATACGTTTACTTTTTGAATGAGGCACTTACTCGCATCATAAAGACCAGGTGCTGATTTAATCATATTTAACCCCTTGAGGGTCTCTTGCAGGAAGATCCCGATTTCAAGACTAAGAAGATGATCTGTCGACCCGCGATGCTACAGAAGCATGAAAAACATCTTCTAAATAGAGCAAAAGAAATTCTGGAGAGAAGAAGTTGGTTTTGGGAATCTGAGTTATTTTCGCTCAAAAACTAGCTCGTATGACATCGATGAAATTGCAAGCTTCTCGTACGATGCAAGGATAGAGAAAAGATATTCCACCATACGGAATCAAAGGGATGAATTTTCAACGGTAAAAGAGCTATCTCTATTCAATATACTCCATTTCTTGACAATTACAAGGGCAAAGTCGACTCCAAGGCCTATTGAAAAAAATTCGGGAAAAATTCTATCGTTTGTTGTAGATAAATTTTGTGAAAACTGGATTTTTGAGAAAGAAGCTGCAGTTTGTTATCTCTGTAAATGCACATAGTAAAGCAGACGGGTAGCTGGGGTGCTGCTAGGGATAGGGGAACTTGGATTGTGAATGGGTTGATAGCGGGATCCCTTCCCGAAACCAAGCAACCTAGCTCCTTTTATACCCATTTCTAGAAAGCACCAAACCTCTACTAGGTTTGACTACACAGTATTAGAACAATCTAAACAATAAAAAACACTCTATGCTGACGTAGACCAAATGCCATAATGGCTACTGTAGACGACTCTAGAAAAAATAATGACATACTAGAAATCTCTAGAATATAGAAATGTCACAACAATGCATAAATCATGTCAGTGTGGCGACCGCACATGACAATACACGACACTACTTGTCGTGTATTGTTGCACCTAGACCTGAGTTAACTCAGGCAGTATTAATGTTTTGGAGTGGTCTGTAGAGTCCACATACCCAAACATCATCGAAATCATTTCGGGACATTAGATACGAAGCTGTCGCAGAAGTAGACAGTGGAGTGGGCGGCTGAATGGGCTGAGTATTCGCTGCTCTCGAGTTTGTCCATGGCGGTGGGATGGTAGAGGCGATAGGACACCCGCGGAAGTGGCGGGACTCGTTACTATTTACTCGCATTTATTTCTCACGTGTCTTCACTAACTCGCCTCATTTCACCACGTTTTGTCACAACTTCACTGCAGAATTCTGCAATTGAATTGCAGACTGTACAATAATTTCATTTCTGAAATTTGAAGTTTTATTTTCTGAATTATGTTTGGGTATGCTCTCTAGTATGTATCTACTGAGGACTGCGCACGTCCTAACTATACGGTTAAGATCTAACCGGATGTAGTATTGCATTTAAGCGAATTTCGTGCATTGCAGTACTGTACAGTACAGTACAGCAGAGTATTCCTGAATCATTTCATAACTGTTCATAACTGTTTTACTGGAATACAGCAACTGCTGGCATGCTTTGCTTGATACACGTATTACAGAAAATACTGAAAACAAATTCAGAATAAATTTTTTTAATGATTGTGGTTCTGATGTGTACGCTGAATCCTCGAGGGTACAACGAAATTTCAGCTTACGATGCACAATCTCCCGGCCATCGGATATAACATCATTTTCGAACGTTGCATCTATTACCTCATTCCCGCCGACACATTCCCGCCGGCATTAGCACGGCCCCAGCGGAAATGGGATAAAAGATGCCTTTCTCGACCCAGCCATCCTCTTCCCCTTCTCCCAACTAGACACCACCAAACCACCACTGCCAAACCTCCCATCATGCCTCCCATCCTGACCCTCTACACCCACCTCAAATCCCTGTCATCCGCCCTCCGCCACCCCCGTTCAACCTTCAACACCCGATGCACCGCCCCATCCCCCTACCCTCTCCCATCCTCCTTTTCTACGGCCACTCACTCGGCGAGCTCAATGCTGCCTTTAACGTCCTCTCGCGTTGGCCAACACCCCCTCCTCCGCACTAACCCAAACTCCCACCATTCTCTTCACCTCCCCACCATACAAGATCTGCAAACAATCTCCCGCCGTCTTCCCTCCGTGGCCTCCCTTCTTCCTCGCCACACAATCTGCACCCTCACCCTCCCTCTGCAATCCCCTTCCCCACTACGACGCTTCCTCTCCTCCATCCCATTCACACCGCCATCTTCATCGAACATCGTCTCCCGCATCTCCTCATCTCCCTTCTCTCCCAACTCAAAACAACTCTCCTTCTTCTCGACGCCCGCCTTCCACGCCCCCGCACCCTCCGTCCCTTCACCGCCCCTCTCAACACCGCGTCCTTTTCCAAACTCTCCGTCGTCACAACGCAAGCCCCTTCTCACATTCCCCGTCTCTCCACCCTCTCCCCAACCCCATTCATCTCGCCACAAGCCTCAAATTCCTCAACCCTCACCGCTCCCCCACCGCCCAATCTCACGCCATCTCTTCCTTCCGTAGCGCCACATCCGCAAATCCCGTTTGGATTGCCGCCAGTACCCACCCACCGGATGAACCCATCATTCTCGCCGCTCATGCAGCCTTGAGACAAGGAAATCCTCGCCTGAAAAATGCCCTTCTGGTCATTGCACCAAGGCTGCCCACACGCGGGAAAGCACTCCTTAGAAGAGCTGTGGCAATGGGTTTTCAGTCTGACCTGGTGTGCCGCAGATCCGACGGCCATATGGTGCCACCAACCAACGTCGCGGTTTACATTGCCGATACGCTGGGTGAGTTGCCCATATTCTACTCTGCCGCCACGGTAGCCTTTATTGGCAACTCGTTTGGCCGCGGGGGGAAGGTCACAATTTCGCAGAGGCCGCTCACTATGGTGTCCCTGTGATTCACGGGCCTCGCTTTTCGGCATTTGCCCCGTTGACAGAAATCGTCGGTCGAGTCAAAGTCAGGATGCATTGTTTACCGCCCCGAGAATGACAGCATCTGGAGAGGCCCGTGTATGGAGGCCAACGACTCGGATACAGTTGGAAAACTGGTTTCCGCAGCGTTGCTGCAGCCAAGGCAGCAAACAAGTTGGGGCAAGCATTCCGGGACGCTGTCCACCAACTCAGAAAAACAGCAGAGCAAGAGGTTGTCCAATTAGTGGAGCAAAGCTTCACCATAACCCCATAAAGAGCAATCCGTCTAACTTTCTAACATCAACAAATTTGCACCCTTTATCTTTTCCGTCGCGACGAATTGCCGTTTTCAGTTACATGTAGGGCATGCCCGGTCGCCTCCACATGCCGCATCAATTTGTTTCGCGAAGGGAAAGGCGACTTGCACACATTACATGAAAAGGGTGACGCCTTTGTCGATGTGTCTGCCTGTTCCTTTTTTCTTTGTTCCCGGAGCTTGCGCTTCTGCTTCTTTGTCAGTTCAACCCGTGGGCCCTCCTCCTCGGCAACATCAGCCTGCGTCTCACTTGACACAGCGGCTTGTAGCTCTACCTGCGAGTCATCTCGGACAGTGTCACGCTCGTCAAAATTGGGGCTCGGATTTTTCCGACTCTTGCACGCTGCCACCTAGGGAATCCTGCGACGGGTCCTCCGCCCGCATCATCTCTGCAGCCATACGATTAGCTTTCTTGCTTCTTCTTCTTCTTTTGACTTTGAGCGCGAGGCCCCGCAAAGTTGTCGACGTGCTCTGCAGCAGCTCCAAGACTCGCACCATCCTCGCCTGCCATGTACGCACCCGCACTCGCGTGTAATTGAGCACCCTCAAAAGCTTTTTCTTCTTTCAGCAACTGCTTTCTGAGTTTAGACACTGCAGCCTTGTGTTTCTTTGAGCGTTCATGGTCGATCATTTGAGCCTGCGTTCGAAATGATTTGCGACACGCAGGACAGTACAGGTCTTGGAGATCAGATGTGTCCGTTTCCGCCTCTCTAGACCCAACTATCTCCGGCTTCGATTTCCTCGCGCCCGTCTCCCAGCAGCTTGGACGTCAACCTCATTCGACGCGGGTATCTCCTCATGATCATGCTCTTCCTGAGTAGCAACACCCCTCTTTCCTTTCCTTTTCCTCTCCCCTGTCATTTCCTCGTCAAGCTCGATATTCCTCAATATCTCATCCAACTGCTCAGCGTCCTCCTCCAGACACCTTTTCCCTCATCCATTTCACGTCCGCTGCTCCCGCTTTCCTGAGCCTCATCCTCTCCTTCTCCTTTTCAACGGCGCTCCACCTCCCTCCTCTCCTTTTCTTCCTCCTCCTCTTTCCTCCGTAACGCCACCCTAGGATCTCTCTTCTTCACAAACGCGACAAGTTCCCTAACCGTCGAATTAAACTCCTTTTTCAGTTTCACTCGCTCCTTCCGATTCTCCTTCTCCATTAAACGACGCACATCACGATTCGGCGCCTCTGCCAAATTCCACTTGTCTGCAAATGCAAACGATTTCCCCCGACACAAAAGACTCCCAAAACGCATAAAACGCCCTCACAGTCTCCCAACTCGCATCCCTCCCACCAAACGACACTCCAACCTCGACGCTCCCCCCCTCTCTCTCCCCACCTCAACCTCCTCCACCCACAAGCGGTCAAACACCCCCCATAAAACCCATAAAACGCCTCTTTCCCTCCCCGAATCCATCAAACGCCGCCGGGGAAAAGCACGAAAACAAGTCGACCCGCGTAGCATCAGCCATTTCAGGCTTGTCTTGCGTGTCTGCAGAACGAAATGTAGAGCCTGTGCGAAGAATCTGGTGGCGGTGACTGTCGTACCAGGCCCGTTCATGCGGGTCTGACAGAACGGCGTATGCATGTTGGACCTGTTTGAAATGCTCGGCGGCTTCTGCTTCATGGCCTGGGTTTTTGTCGGGGTGAGAGGCGAGGGCGGCTGCGCGGTATGCCTTTTTGATTTCGGGGTCGGTGGCGGAATTGGGGATTTGGAGGATGTCGTAGAGACATTGCGTCGACATTGGAGAATGGGAAAGGGGTGAGGGAGGAAGGGAAAGGGCGGGTAAGAGGTTGGCGAGTCGGTACAGTGGGAGCTAGACGTGCGCTGGCATTTGGAATAGAGACACCGACGGTTGAATGAGTAAAGTACTGTAATGCATGAATGCTGACAGTATTTGTGACGTGGATTCTGGCGCTTGGGAAATTGGTTGGCTGGGTTTTGCTGTAGTGATGCCGGGGTGGGTTGTGATTGGCCGTCGTAGCAACCCAATTGGCGACGAGGTCACACCCGGAGCAGACATCAACAACAACAAGCCGGTGCGGAATCGTCCTCACTCACGTCGCGTCATTGCCTAGCCAAAGCAATCCACGGCATTGAGTGGCGTTTGTGAAACGGGACACAAAGATACGAGAGATGCATTCCAGATGCAGTGCGTTTGTTGGGGCGGTAGGGATGGGCCGGTTTCCATTGGGGCGGTTGATGCCCGGCGGTGGGGTATCTGTGGTTCAAAGAACAAGCGTATGGGCGTATCGGGGGGTTTGTGGAAGGAGTTGGTTGCATGTGGCTCGGGGGGGTAGGATGGAGGTGGTGAGGATGGCACGGGCGACACAGCAAGAGACGGAGTGGAATGTGGTCAAGGTATTGGAGAATCGGGAGGTGTGTGAGGGGCATCGAATGTTGGTATTGTGTTGGGGTGACGGGTGAGTTGGGATCGTTGTGTGATGCGTATCGTATACCGGGAATGTATGTCAAGTTGAGGAGCGGGGAGGGCGGTAAGGTTGGTTTTTTTGCGATTAGTTGTGCGCCGAATTTGCAGGGGGTGTTTGAGTTTTTGATCAAGGAGGGAGAAGGGACTGCGTGGATTGGCGAGTTGAAGGAAGGGGGACAGGTGGAGATATCGCCGGTGATGGGCAAGGGATTTGGGATGGGAAAGGTCGGGGTGGTGAGGGGGTGTATGATGTTTTGCTGTTTGCAACGGGCAGCGGCATTGCGCCTATCCGAGCTGCTATTGAAAGTCGATTGAATGGGGTGATGATGCGGGGTAGGAGGAGGGTCAAACTGTTTTACGGGTGTCGTAATGAAGACAGAATGGCGTACAAGGAGCGGTTTACGCTTTGGGAGGAGGACGGGGTGGAGGTGATTCCAGTGATGAGTCGCGAGTCCGAGGCATGGGATGGTAAGAGGGGCTACGTGCAGGACGTGTTGAAAGAGATGGGCGTCGAAAGTCCCGGCGAGACGGGAGCTCTGTTGTGCGGCGTGAAGGGAATGGGGCAAGATGTTACGTCGTACCTAAAGTCCGTAGGCGTCAGGGAAGACCGAATCTTGCTCAACTTTTGATACTGTAATTTTTTTGTTGCGTTTCAGGGCTTGATGTCGACACACAGTATTCGTATTGACACGTGTTTGTTGACCGCTCCCGATAAATGCATAAGCGGCCTTTACAAGCCGCATTACAGTAACCCTACAGCATACTGGAATGTACAGTGTTACAGTAGTGTGCAGCACAGCACGTCCTGGCATGCTCATTGCTATACTGTACAGTAGTACAGTATAGTACAGTACAGTATCGCCTGCGCAATACAGGTGTATTCGCGTACTGTACACTGTATACGGTAAATCGTGGTACAGTGTACTAGAGTATTTGGTATCGATTTGTCCAGCGTGGCAATTCGTTTCAGTCGCAATCGACTTGACGTAAATGTATGCATTTCGTTTCACCTGTATCCTTAGTCGGCCGGCTCTATCTTCAACAAGCAAACGTTCCTCGCCAAAATGGACGGCAATGATTCACGATCGCGCCGCTCCTCCTCAAACGTCAACTATGCCGCTCTCGCCGACAAGGTAGTAGATGTCGACGCCCTTGCTGATGACGACGAAGAGCGCCGTGCCCGTCGCGAGCGCAAGAAGCGCAAGCGCGAGCGTCGTGAACGCAAAAAGGAAAAGCGCAGGAAGAGAAAGAGGTTTCATTCCAATTCTGACGGCGACTCTGATTATGACCCGGAAAAGGACGACAAAAACGCCCGTGGTCGTGCTGCCCGCGACTCTGCAGAAAATGAGGATGAAATGCTTCCGATGATTCCTCGTGCCGCAATGCAAGCTGATTTTACCGTTGAGGAGGATGAAAATGATGATGCCGCTCACACCAAGGACTATACCAACCTGCGATTGCGTCCGGATCATGAGAACCGACCTGTTTATGTGTCTGCTGATAAGCGCATCTTTCTCGAGACTTTCTCTCCGATTTACAAGCAGGCCTACGATTTCTTGGTCGCTATTGCGGAACCCGTCTCTCGTCCGGAGCAATTGCATGAGTACCGCCTCACTCCTTACGCCCTCTACGCCGCTGTGTCTGTTGGTCTCGACAGCGAAAGCATCATTCGTGCCCTGGGTAAGCTGTGCAAAACAGACCTTCCACGGGAGGTCCCTCAATTCATTCGCGACTGCACAAAGACATACGGCAAAACAAAGTTGGTGTTGAAAAAGGGCAAGTATGTTGTGCAGACGTACGATGAAAATGTGCTGCGCATCTTCCTGGCAGATTCGCAAATCTCACGCGCTCGGGTTCCAGAAAGCGCAGAGCCGGGTGGAAAGGAGGTTGAAACCGACGAACAGGGCGTAGTGCTTGCCGGTGGAGATGAGGCCGTGAGCGATGCGGCCACACTGGCGGCTTTGGCAAAAGCCTTGGACGAAGAGGATGACGAGGAGGAGGAGGTGCGCAACTTGCTGGGGAGCAGCAAGAAAAAGGCATTTGAGTTTGAGGTTCGACCGGAGGAGGTGGAACACGTCAAGCGTCGAGCGATTGAGCTGGACTATCCTTTGATGGAAGAGTATGACTTTCGGAACGACACGGTGAATAAGAGTATTGACTTGGACCTCAAGCCGATTGCGAAGATCCGGCCGTATCAGGAGAAGAGCCTGGAGAAGATGTTTGGGAACGGGCGTGCGAGGTCGGGAGTGATTGTGCTGCCATGTGGAGCGGGGAAAAGTTTGGTGGGAGTGACGGCGGCGTGCACGATCAAGAAGCCCGTGCTTTGCTTGTGCACGAGTTCTGTGTCGGTGGAGCAATGGCGATACCAGTTTGCAACGTGGAGCACGATGCCGCGGGATCAGATTGGGCGGTTTGTGGCGTCCAACTCTGGCATGAAGGACAAGAGTTTCTACGGTGGGGTGACGGTGACTACGTACTCGATGATTTCACACAGCGGGCGAAGGGCGGCAGAGTCGGAGAGAATGCTGAATGAGCTCAAACAGAAGGAGTGGGGGCTGCTTCTGCTGGACGAAGTGCACGTGGTGCCGGCGAATGTGTTTCGGAGGGTGATTGGGGTGATCAAGGCGCATTGCAAGCTGGGATTGACGGCGACGTTGCTGCGTGAGGACGAAAAGATTGGGGATATCAACTTTTTGATCGGTCCCAAGTTGTACGAAGCAAACTGGTTGGACTTGCAGCGGGACAATTACCTAGCGACTGTGCAATGCGCCGAGGTGTGGTGTCCGATGACAAAGGAATTCTACCGGTGCTACTTGTCGTCGAATCCCGCGCGGCGCAAGCTGTTGTACGCGATGAACCCGAACAAGTTTCGGATGTGCCAATACCTGGTGAAGTTTCACGAGGAACGCGGGGACAAGGTGATCATATTTGCGGACAATGTGTACGCGTTGCAGATGTATGCGCGGCGATTGGGTCGGCCGTACATCTACGGACCGACGACGCAGACGGAGCGGCTGCGGATACTGGCCAACTTTCAACACAACCCGAACTTAGGGACGATTCTGCTGTCCAAAGTAGGGGATACATCGATTGACATTCCCGAGGCCAACGTGCTGATCCAAGTGAGCTCGCATTACGGGTCGCGTCGACAGGAGGCGCAACGGCTGGGACGTATCCTGCGACCGAAACCGCGTGCGGGACAAAACTTTAATGCGTTTTTCTACTCGCTGGTGTCGACGGACACACAGGAGATGTTTTATTCGTCCAAGCGACAGCAGTTTTTGATTGATCAGGGTTACGCGTTCAAAGTGATCACGCATTTGGAGGGGATGGATAAGGCCAAGTTGGACTTTTCGAGTCGGGAGGAACAGGAGGAATTGCTGGCGAGTGTCTTGGCGGCGAATGAGGCGGAGGCGACGGAGCATTTGGAGGTGGATGAGGAGGAGAGGATGTTGGCCGGGAATGGACCGGGGGGTGGTTTTGGAGGTGGAGTGAGACGAAGGGGCACATCGATTGGTGGATTGAGCGGTGGGAGAGGGGTGAGATACTCGGAGTTTGAGCGAGGTATGGAGATTCCGAAGAGTAGACAGGTGGTGAAACACGCGCTGTTTCGAAAGAGAGCGGCGAATGTTCGGTCTAGGTGATACGAGTTTTTTGGACGGTGATGTCATTGGGGGTGTGGGAGGAGGCGGGTAGAGGGGTCCGTCATGTGTAAGTTGAGGGGGTGTTTGGTTTGAGGGGGGGCGGGTTGAGGGGGGGGAATGATTTTTTTTTGAAGTTTGGTACGTAGTGTATGGAAGAATATTGGGAGTGTGGAGTAATGTAATGGTAGTGCAGTAAAGAAATGTTTGTGTGTGTTTTGTGATTTTGGATGTTGATGTTGAAATCGGGTGGAGAAAGGGTAGGATGGACGGGGTATCGAGAGGGCGGGAAGAGGAAGGGTGTGTGTGTGTGTTTGTTATTGTGGTGGTTGGATAAAAGTGGGGCTTTGTTGGTATCATAGTGGGTGTGGTGGTGGACAGGGTGGTGGTGTTGAAGGACGAAAGTGGGGATACAGTAGATAATAATAATATAATGAGGGGAGTTTGGGGTTGTGTGATTGTGGGAGAGGGTACACTCTAGCTAGAGCGAGCGAGTTGAGCGAGGCTGGCTAGAGAGATTTTTGAGGGGGGTGGTGAGTGAGTGATGAGTGGTGAGTGGTGGGTTGAGATGAGGTGAGGTGAGGTGATGTGGGTGCGGTGTGACCAGTGCGGGGTGGTGTGTGGACACAGGGGCATGGTGCCATACTCGTACAGCCCAGTATGGCAACATGATTAGTGTTAGAGAGAGAATAAGTAAAAAGAGGTATAGGATGTTTGGAGTGGACAAAATTTGTGTGTGTGTTCCATTGAGAAATTTATTATTTTATTTGTACAGTACAGTACAGTACAGTAAGGTACAATATATGTGCCGCCATAGCCGCATAGACACGTAGCGAAAGTGTCGGATGTTTGTCGATTGGTTCTTTAATACTCTACCAATCTTTTGTTTCACCCCTGCCCCTGCCCCTGCCCTGCCCCTGCCCCTGCCCCTGTCTCCTCATATCCTTCTCTCCCTCTCTCTCTCTCTCTCGCCCCTCCGCCCCGCCCCGCCCCGCCCCCTTCCCTTTTTCCTTTCCTCAAACCCACCTCTCCTCACTTCTCCTCTCCTCTCCCTCCCCCTCTCCCATCCCCATCTCCCTTCACTCACCCAATACACAACACCCCCAACCGCCCACCCACCTCGCCCAAAATCCAAAATCCAAACAAACAAAACAAAATAATGTCAACCTCAATATCAACAACCCCATCCCCAACCCACACCCAAACCAAACCCAACCCCAAACCCACACTTCAACCTCAACCCCCACTCCTCCCAAGCCCCAGAAGGTTCAATCACCAACCACACCCCATCCCCCACAACCCAAACCCTCCTCCACACCCTCCAATCCTCCTACACTCAAGCCCGTGCCAACGGTCTCTCCCCTCCGCCGCCGCACATCTAGCCTCCACCCATTCCCCCCACACCCACACCCACCCTTCACACCCCTCAAAACCCTACAAACTCCCCACCCTCCAACCTCCCCCTTCAAATCCCGCATTTCCGCTCAAAATTGGCACACCTTTCCGCTTCTCATGCCAAGATTGCCGCTTGTAGGCACCGTTTCTTGGCCTCGTATCAACGTGCAAAGACGGCAAAATTGGAGTCTGCCCTTCGCAACTTGTTTGCCACCCAGTATGATCCTTTGTATCGCCCGCTGCACCCGCTGCGTCGACGGGGGGGGGGGAGGGGCATGCCAATGCAAACCCGTTGTTGGGTTGTAAGCATTATGCTAGGAATTGTAAGATCCGCAAAGTGTTGTGGTCTGTTTGTCAGTTGTCGCTTTTGTCATGATGAGGCAGTTGGGGAGGATCATGAGATTGATCGCTTTGCAACAGACCAGGTCTTGTGTATGCTGTGTTTGACTCAGCAGCCGGTGGCCGAACGATGTGTGTCGTGTGGTGAGCGTTTTGCTCATTGGTTTTGTGCAGAGTGTCGCTTTTATGAGAATACCCCGGGGAAAAAGGTCTATCATTGTGATCGCTGTAAGATTTGTCGCTTGGGAGAAGGTTTGGGTATTGATAATTATCATTGTGATAATTGTGACGCCTGTGTCAGCTTGTCCAGTCGTGATCGACATCGTTGCATGAGTAAGGCCTTGCATACCAATTGTCCGGTCTGTAAGGGATATTTGTTTACGAGTACCGAGCCGGTGTTTTTTATGCGCTGCGGACATACCATGCATAAGAAGTGCTTTGAGATTTATACCGCCAAGCGCTATCAGTGCCCGCTTTGTATGCGCAGTCTCAAGAATATGACCTCATATTTTCGGGAGATTGACGAACATGTGCGCAATGAACCTATGCCACCGGAATACGATAACAAGCGCTCGCTCATTCTTTGTAATGACTGTGGCACTCGGAGCTGGGTCAAGTATCATTTCAACTACCACAAATGCCCGGCCAAGGAGTGTGAAGGCAGTTATAATACAGTCGTGCTCAAGGTGGGCGACGTGGGTGGCGGCATGTCGGCGACCCCAGCGGCCGCTGTGGCGGCGGACAGTAGTGCGGGCGGTGCGGTCCTCACGGAGGGCGGGGACGAGTGCCCGATCAGTGAGGATGGGCAGCGCGCAAAGCCCTCTGTGCCATGGCAGGAGAGGGGGTAATTTGGACAGGTGCACGAGTGTTGACGCTTTTTTTTGAGGGTGACTAGAGTGGCGGTTGGATGGCGGCAGGCTGGGCGTGGAGCGCGATGATTGCGGGGGCGGGGATTTGGAATCGGCGGCTGGAGAAAGAGTGGCTGTTTACTTTGGTCGGAATCAGGGGAGAGTGCAGAAAGGCGGATTCGGGACGCGGTGTTGGCACTCTTTCCTAATTGATAGGTTGATCATAGGGTTGGACTGGGGATGGGGACGGGGACGGTAGGGGGCGGTTGAGCGGGATCGGGGATGAGGAGGAACGGATGGATTAACTCTACCTAGGTAGTATGTAGTGGTGATTTGCGTGACAAGATGGGCGGGAGGGAAAAGTTGATATACTTTTGGCGTGTGACAGGTTGCGGGGTGTTTGCGGGACGGTGAGTCAAGCTGGATTGCAGCAACTGTTGATTCAAAGAGGGGAGGTCAAGCTGCAGACATAGAAGAGCGGGAAAAAGGAAAAGAACAGAATCGGTGCGCACCGAACATAACTGTAGGTATGAGACGTCAAAGGTTGTGCTGTCACTGGTCTGAATTTACAAAAAAACAGTGTGCTAGGGTCTCGAGTCGCACACTAGTCGGCTGTAGCTGTAGGTCGTTGCTCCTTGTTCTGAACTCGGCGGCAGCGGGATGAAGACCAGGCAGCTGTGTATGGGATAGTGATGGCGGTGGTATACGGACATTGTACGGGTCACGGGGAGACGGACGGTGGGTGTTTATAAAAATGGACGGGGAGGCTGTTTTTACGAGTTGCCATTTATCAGATAGTGGGTAAGCCGAGGGCTGGCTGGCGTTGACCAACAAGACGGGGGATTTGGTTTGATTTGGTGTTTGTTATGATGCGGTGGGGGCCTTGAGCCGAGAGAGTTTGCCACCAAACTGGACTGGGATACATGTTGTGTTGCAACCAGTTTCATGTGCAGACAAACACTGCCTCGTTCGTTGCGTGATACCGCTGATGTTAGCAACGATTGGGTAAGTGACTCGGTGCATATCTCTGGGTTTATATTGGGACCTTTGAGGAATCTCGGTGGGTGAATCATGCGCGCGAGACGCACACTGCAACGGTGAGGGCTGGAAAAAATGTCGGGGGTTTCTTCGTTGCCCTCTTTAAAAAGTATCTTTCTGCCTATTGCATGTTTGTTCTCGTTTAGCAAAGAGTACGTGTCACTACAGCAGTGGCGAGCGTCAACTCTTGTTTTTAAAATTGGCACATTTGGCATATATTTGACCTCGCTGTTTGGGGCTCGACCTTATCGCTGGACTAGCTCTTTGACCAAACTACCATCTCGTGTACTGACACTCGACTCTTTTTTTATCTCTTGTGCCATCCGCACGTTGGCCAACCGCCGACCACTTGCTTTCTTGTTCACAACAACACCAACGGACAAGCACAAATCAATTCCCACGTTTGTTTGCTCAACCTCGTTAAAACAAGAAACATACCATCGTTCATGTCGCTTGTGATCATTCACTACCGTTGAGATACTAGGCTAGCTAGACACCGGAGGGAAACAGGATTGCGGCAAAAACAACATTCAACAACCATCAACAACTCTCCGACCCGCCAACTCTCCCTCCCTCCCCACCACCAAAAACCCCACACCTATAAAAACCACACCACCACCATCCCATACATCCACCCCCCCTGATTAAACATCCTCCATAATGCCCGCCCCCTGCACTCCCTCCCCACCTCTCAACTTCTCCACCGCACCCCCAACATCCCGCCCTTGCTCCGCCACCCGCATCACCCCCTCACAAACCCCACATCCCTCCCAGCCTCCTCCCCATACCTAAAACATAAATCCCGTACCACCTCTCCAACCCCCTCCACACCCCAACCACCTTATCATCCCCAAGCAGCTCCCCCACCGTCCTCACATACTCACAAACCAAATCCCTATCCAACCTCCACCCCCCTCCGTCAAACACCGCATCGTCTTCAACGCCTTGCCACATACCTCATAATCCCCATTCCACTCCCCATCCTCCCCTAAACCCACCCCATCCCTCCTCGTGCATCGTCGAATCGTCCCTAATACACTCCCCGCCACTCTCGTCACCACCCTCTTGATTCCCCATCCGCTACTCTGCATACCACCTTTTGCACCGTGTCCAATGCACCCAGTATAAACGTCCGGTGTAAATGACCTTGCGTTAGAAATGAACATACCGTAGGGATTAACTTTTCATACATCACTGATGTACACACTGCATGTTGCGCCCCGCACAAGTCGCATAAAATGCGCAGTGCGCAGTAAGCGGCTGCAATATCTAGAGTGACATCATGCTGCAATTCGGTTGTAAAGGGCACTCGTGCGTCGAGGTCCCACATAGGCGCCTTTTTTCGGTCGTCCAGGTGCTGCGTGTAAAAGGCTTGTAGAACAAAGAGCAGGCCGTGGATTAACCCGTAGGCAGAGTCGTTGCGGCGGAGTCGGAGGTCCTCTGCGGAGCTGGTTAGCATCAGAATTAGGTTGAACAGAAAGCCTTGTGCTTTGCGGGAGATTTGGTTTTCGGGCGGTAGCAGGCAGATGTCTTTTGCAAGGCAAAGGTCCGTGCCGCAGTTTGGGTTGTTGATCAGAGAGTCGGTGTCGGGGGGGTCAAAGCATTCGGCTGCCGCTAGGAGTATCGCTTCGCCCGCTGTGCTGACTATGGGGAATGTGTAGGCAATTGCAATAGCCAGTGGAGAAGCTGCGCGGTTAGTGTGTCGTTTGTTGGAATTATCGCCGGTTGCAGCAAAGGACCGTGTCGTGGTTGTAGTGTAAATGCTAGTTTGAGGGGATCGGAGACTTACTCTTGCTAACATCCACCTTGCGCGATGCTTTGATCACATAGCTCAACTCGTCCTCCGTCGAGTATTCACTTGCCCACTGCGGGAGGGCAAACGACTCCCCAGTATCGGCCAAGATTACAGATAGAATACCTTCCCTTGCATTCCCGCTCGCTCCACTCTGTGCACCATCGTCTGCACCAGCTCCATCCCCTGTATGCAGCTGCTCCAGGTCACACCACATTTTAGCTTGTTCCAACCCCTCGTCAGTCTTTCTCCTCACCCTCGCGCACGCATTCCTTGCTCGTTTCTCCTTCATCCTCTCCTCACAAACCCGTTCCTTCATATTCACTGCTTTGTTTGGGTCCTCAGGCCATTTCCCGTAAACAAGTCTCTGTTCGTAATGAAACAGCAGCTTTTCGTAAGCGCCCTTGAGAACTGACGCTGCGCTGGTGCACGTTTTCGGGATTTCAAGTTGCTGCGCGACAATGCGAAATGCTCTCTTTCGGACCACGTTTTGCACTCCACCAAGGCGCATTACTTCCTTTGTCAACATGTAGAGGTCGAGATCCCCACCGCCTATGACTGGGATTTTGAAATGCCGGTTTCCAATTTCACTCAGAAACGCGTTGAGGTCCTTCATGAAAAACCCCCTCCCCGCTTCCTCATCCCTTGACCCCAGCTCGTTTTCATACCGTTTTGAAACGAGTTTGTACCCGAGGTTCCGGGCTGCTGTTGAAAACGGATGGGAGTCCTGAAGTCGCCCACGAATCACTGTATGCCTTCCCGACTTTTGCAGTGGACTCTTCATGACTGGTAGCGAGTCTATATCCACCCTCTCAAAGTGGATCCCGAGCTCCACATCTGCTGCACTCTGAGCTTCGCACGGATCGTCGAAAACGACCTCGCTTCCAAATGTGCAGCTCTGATCGGTCTTTTCCAATTCTTGCCTATCGCCACGGCTTTCCGACACATGCATTCCTTGACCTTGTGCTGAAAAGTGTACCTGATTCGTGGGATCTCCAAAACCATTCGGGGCTTGTAACGCAACTTGAAAGAGTGGATCCAACTGTGGAAACTCCTGCGCATTCATTTGTAATGCGACGTCCATTGCAAATGGTTCATTCTCATCAGAAGCAGTTGCAGGTTCGCTTGCGTATTTTCTGCTTTGCTCGCTTGCTGAGTTTGTAGATGGTTGCATCTGTTGCACCGAAACCACCGGATGAGCTTGGCCTGCAAGAGGTGAGTTTGTGAGAGAAACAACAGAGCCATTCGGGCTATCCAGAATATCCGAAAGCCTCGGGGAAAAGCATAGGTCCTCGTCATTATCATTCAGATGACCGCGTATATTACGCCTATAGTCAAACAATAAGGTTGATTCGTCCTTTCCCAGGCCCCTGTCGAGCTCGCCTCGATGATCGACGTCTACCAGAGACCACTTTTCTTCCTCTTGACTCATAGTAACTCTGTCAAGCGTAAATAAGGAATCGTGTTTAGCAATCTGGGATGATTCTTCATGAGCAATGTGGTTGGCTCGAGACTGCAGGTTTTCTCGACAGGTACCAAAGCCATTAAGATTGGAATCCATCGCAGCGTTGGAATCCTGCATAATGTCATCCCCGATAGTGGTCAAAGAGAAGCTGATGGTGTCGCTTGCGCCAAAATCGTCGAGCAAGTGTACCTGAACAAGGTGAGAGTGACAGGAATAAGGAGGGCGCTGGTATAATCTCATTTGAAATGAATTCCGAGTACTGCAAATGATAGCGGGAATGCACTTTTTGGGGGTCTCTTCAACTAAAGTAGGACGAGTGACGTAAACATGTACGTGCAGATTTGCATTCAACCTAAAGATTTAAAACTACAGCGGCAGGGGTTAGTATCAGGGCTGTACTGGGATACGCAGCGACTGGTAGCACCTAGGGACAGAAAGGTTGGCGGTGACTCGTCCTGCCATCAACTATTTCTGTCTTGAAACCAGACAGAGCAAGGTTTCATTTGCTGCTCCAATGATGTGATAACTTTCTTAGCCGGCAAATGCAAAACAAGTTTAAAAGCCAGACTACCGAGCCGAATGTCTGCTATAATCAAGCAAGCGCGTCATGTGGAACAAAGGGCAACTTCTAACCGTTGCGAGGTTGTATATCAATGGGGTACAAGACAAGTGGTGTTTTCTCAATTCTCGGTTTGGAACAAGTGTAGATTCAAGGGACTCGTGTAGAAAACACAAAAAAATGCACCATACAATACGCGCGATACTTGCAGAGTAATTGTAGGGAATGTTGCATCGTCGGGAGCGGACAAAGCAACAGCGAATTGCGTTTGCCCAACGAATAAACGATCATGGCCGTTGAATCGGTAACCGCTCGAGAACCCCTGTATGGGATGATAGTGCAAATTGGTTTATACTTTTTGCAGAGGAGAATGCAAAAGGGCATTGTGTAAGGATGGCAGCTTGTGCGAGGGGTCGTAAATGGTTGGTGCGATCTTGTCTTTTTTACAAGGGAGGCAGGTTGTCTGTTGGTTCCACTGATGACTGTATGAAGATTGTAACGTGCCCGCAGAGGGACGATAACAGTGGGCTGGAGATATGTGGACTAGAGTGTAAATGGGTAGTTGTCCCTGCAGAGCGGCACATTGGCACTGTGTACAAAAAAAGAATAGCATGGGAATCCGCGACTGGGAGACACTCCCAACGTTTGCTGAATGCTACGTAGATGAGATGCAGTTATTTTGCCGGTGGGGCTGATGGGCGAGGTGGGTTCAGTTGTTGCAAACCACTCTTGTAAATGTCAAAGATGAATGTAAGATGGTAGCATGGGAAAGGGAGACTGGGAAAAGTTGTTATTGACATGAGCAGCAAGTCGACAATTCAATGAGGTGCAATCATTCATCCAGCATTGATCACATGACTTTTACTAGATTAAACGGGGCACGCGGAGAAATGCGACCATCATCTCTACGCCGTAAACAAATACACTGTCAAGAAGACCAGCGCATAGCAAGGTTGTTACTTTTGTGGGATAAAGGTGGTAGATGTAAAGCACAAGAATAATGCCTTTGGTTATCTTACAGTAGGGTATGGCAGGTGAGATAGATAACGATTGTCCATCCACACCAAGCAACTCTTTGTACGATATCATACACCAAATGTTATCTCCCCCTTGCTGTCTTTCCCAAACTCATGGAGCATGCGACCTGAACAAAGCGCTCCAGGCATAATCCTCAAAAAGGCCAAGCGCCCAGTGATCCGTGCCAAGCACACGTGCATTCTCTGCATTCTTCCGTAACAAAGTATACTCCCCAAATAAAAATCATCATCATCCTCATCATCATCCTCCCCCATAAACAAACCCTTCCCTTCTTACACCTCTGACACCGCCCTCATTGCACCTCCTTATCCAACTTGTCACACCGTTCCAAATTCGCTTGCACGCGCCGGACAAGCGCCTTTCGTTCACTCTTCCACCCACTCACCTCCCCTCGTTGCTCACCCTCTTCCACAATACCATCCAACGTCAGCAGCACCTTCATAAACCCCTCTGCAAGCACCATCGTCTCCCGTTTTAAACCCAACCCATCCTCACCCACCCCCACCCGCCGCTCAACTCCCCTCAACCTACCCTCCATTTCACTCACCTCCCTCCGGCACGCATCAACCCGTTCCAAATTCACACACCTCAACTCCCGTCTCTCATCCAAACCCCCCGCTCGACCCAGCAGCATGATTTTCTTCCCCCCACACACACCAAGTGTAGAAAGCAGCGTATCTCCCGCCCCGTCAATCTACGCCCCGAAAAAACAAGCCGCTGACCCGACACCGGAACCCTAGTTGCCGCCTCCACCTCACGTTGCAATTCCTGTAACGTCTCCGGAATTTCAAGCGTGTACGTCGCGCGTGCGTGAAGAAGCGTCACGGTGGGGGGGACGACATGACGGAATGGAGCCGTGTGGGGCACGCCCCGTGCGGCTATTTGTACTCGGTGGTGCACGTGGGGCGGGAATGGGATGGAGAAACAGTCGACCGGCGCCGGTGTGAGGAAAGGCGCCCATGACTTGACGGCAAGTTGTTTTGGGTTTGTTTGAAACGTCTCTGGACTTGTCTAGAAACCAGCTAGACTCCCCCAGAATCTTCCAATAAAACGCAAGTATGATGGCAGTGCATAGTTTTCATCATGGCCATGTTTGTTACTCCTAAACGTGACACGTTGTCATGTCATCGCTTGTTACACCTATCAGACCCAGACCCCTGCAGCATGTCACTTTGGTAACACACCATCACCACTTTGCTCAAAGCAATAGGTTCAACCGGCACCAATGTCTCAACTCTGCAACAACTTTATCGTCTACCACACTCTCAACAGGCAGCTACACTACGTCGCGTCCCTCCTCAAGCGTCCGACAATGCAGCAACACCAGGCAGAGTCTTACCCTCCAAAAGCTCCAAACTCGCGCCTCCGCCAGTAGAAACGTGACTCACCTTATCCGCGGCCCCATATCCTTTGCAGCCGTAGCGGTATCGCCGCCTCCAATAATGGTAACGCAGCCCATACCCGTAGCCTCAACCACCGCATCCATCACAGCCTTTGTACCTAGTGCAAACTTTTCAAACTCAAACACCCCCACCGGTCCATTCCACACAATTGTCTTTGCCCTCAAAATCACCTCACGCATCATTTCACGCGTCTTGGGCCCCGCATCAAGCCCCATCCACTCGTCAGGAATCCCATCCGCCTCCTCTGCGATACCGGTCTTTGCCTGCGGCGAAAAGTCATCGGCGATGGTAAAGTCGACAGGAAAGTGTAGTTTCACTCCCTTGCTCTCCGCCTTTTCCACAATGTCCTTTGCAATCTCCGCACCCTTGTCATCAAACAGCGACTTGCCGATCGACATGCCATGCACAACCTTTTTAAACGTAAACGCCATTCCGCCCGCAATAATCATCTCATCCACCTTATCCAGCAGATTCTCAATCAACAAAATCTTATCCGACACCTTACTGCCACCCATAATACTCAAAAACGGCCTCGCGGGATCCCCCAACGCCTTTCCGAAATACTGCAACTCCTTGTTCATCAAAAACCCAGCCGCCCGTACCGGCAACTGCACGCCCACCATAGAAGAATGTGCACGATGGGCGGTACCAAACGCGTCGTTCACATACACGTCAGCAAGCCTGCTTAAAGCGTCTCTAAACTGCTGCACACTCTGCTGGTCCGCCTTGATCTTATTCCCCTCTGCGTCAACACCCTTGCCCTCCTCCTCGATATGATACCTCAAATTCTCCAACAGAAAACGGTACCCGGCTCTGGATCTGCGCAAGCCTTTTCCGTGTCTGCACCTATGGCAGACTCTAGAAAGACGACTTTGGTAGCGAGCTTTTGTTCAACGACTTTGGCGACTGGGCGGAGAGAGTACTTGGGGATGACGTTTCCTTGAGGACGACCGAGATGAGAGGCGAGAACTAGGGCCTTGGGACCTGCGGCGAGAATGTGGCGAATGGTTGGAAGGGCGGCGTCAATGCGTTGAGTGTTGGTGATGGTGGTGCCGGTTTCCTTGTCGAAGGGGACGTTGAAATCCACGCGGAGGAAGACGCGCTTGGAGGAGAGGTCGATTGAGTCGATAGAGAGTTTGGTGTTCATTGTGGCGGTGGATGTTTTTGGGGGTGGATCGGAGTGGATCGGGAGTAGAATAGAGTGGAGTGGCGAGGGTTGGTGAGGAAGGGGTCGGTGAAAGGAGCAGGTTGGCTGTTGATCCGATCTCTCTTATGATTTAACAACGAGCAGGGCACCGTCGACAGCAGCCAAATTCAATTGGAATTTTTTTTTCAGGGCTCCGATTGGCGCTGCACTTGTGCCACGTTGCACGCCCCTTTTCCACATTCGCCAATCACAACACAACACGGTTCAACCAAAGGATTCATAACACGTGTCCACGTGCCCACTGATTATCAACCAATTGCCGAAAGCCTCCTCCTCCCCTCCTTGCTCAATTTCAGCTTGGTTAGCCCTGCAATAGCCTCGTCGCCCTCTCGTCTGGAGCGGCCCGAGCGTCAGCATCTTCGTCGTCTGCGTGTGCGCCACCACCGCGCCGCGACGACACCAACTCCATCGACGACACAGACCTTGCTCCCAACCCACCCGGCTCCCCCACCTTTCCACTGCGCCTCCTTCTTTTCCTCGCTCCCTTTCCGCTTGCCACTGTCGCGCCAAACTCACCAACGGCCTCCATCCCCACGGCCCGCCCCGCCTCCCCACTACCGCCCACCCTCACCCTCCCACCACCCACCGCCGTCCACAACACCCATATCCCGCCCACCAATATCCCCACAACACCTGCCAAACCTCCGACCACTACATCCCTCCACCTCATCATCCGCTCCAACTCCCCTACCCGCCCCTCCATCCCCACAACCATCCCCGTCATGCCCCTCTCCCCACTCCGCCCACGCTCCTCCAACACTTCCATCTCCATCTGGATCCTCTCCAACATCCGCGCCATTCTGGACAAATGCGTCTCAATATACTGATTCGTCAACGTCTGATTCAACTCCAACACACGAATCAAACGCGTCACCTTGCGAAAGATATTATCATTCCCACTCACACTCGACTGCGCGTCCGCCCTCACCGCCTCCAGTAACAGTCGCTCCTCCTCGACATCCCCTCCCCGCACCCGGCCTCCTCGCACCCCTCCCCTGTCCACTCGCCTTGTTCCTCCCCGCTTCCTCCCCCCTCCGCCATTCCCTCCACTTTTTCCCGCGTCCCCCCTTCTGCACCCTCCGCAAACATCTCCGACCCCGCTCCGCCTCCCGCCCACCGTCCTATCCACTACCCCGTCCCCCGCCGTCGCCTCACACCATCTACCCCCGCTGCATCCTTCCACCCCTGCCCGCTCCGCCCCGTCCCGCCCCCGCCCTCATCCCCCACTCTCCCGACCTCATCCCCTCCGTCCTGCATAGGATGCTCAAACGCATCTTTCCAATCCGCAATCAAGCTCTTTCCAAACGCTCGGATCGTCGAAATCGGGCAATAATACTCATTCCCCTGTTTCCCAGCATACATCACCCGCAAGTATCTCGTCGTCATTCCCTTGCCCTCAATCTCAAACCTCTGCACCGTCCGCAAATCCCCAAATTCAAACACCCCCAACACAGTCCACCTCTCCGGCGGGTATCGACTCGCTCCCAAAATCCCCACCCGTCGCGCAGACGACGAATAATACTCCAAGTTCCCCGTCTCCACACTCTCCAATATCACATCCTCCGACAACTCCACATCAATCCACCGCGAGCCCCCCATCCCCTCCCCGTCGCACGCCGCCAGTGAATACTTGTCTACACTCCCCAGAATCACATTCTTCGCCCCCACCACGCCCCCGAAGTCGCCAGGATCCTCGCCCCGGCATCCGCAGACGCAAAATTGAACGGCTTATCCTTCATCCCCGCCTCCTCAGCCCCCGTCGTCGACTTTTCCCCACCCCTCCCCCCTCACCAGTCTCCAACCCTTCCGCCGTTCCACCGGCACCCCCACCCGCACCTACCCCTGCATCATCCGTCCCGTTCCCTCCCGCACGCTCAGACCCGTTTCCACCGCCCTCATCCGAGACCCATTCCCCTCTACACCCACCCCTGGAGATGATGCCAGCACATTCGATACCTCCCTCAGCGACTTGACCAACTCCGCTACCATTGGCAATGCCAGCAACCCATCCATCGCACCGCCCTCTCCCACCCCTCCATCTCCGCGTCTACACTCTCCCCAAACCCTCCCGCATCGTGCACACCCCCCGTACAGCGTCCAGCTCATCCCCGCGTGTGCCGGTTCAGCTGATGTTGAAACGTGACCCGGATCGACATGCGAGGGAATGTGGGCCTCAGGCGGCGTGTATATATCCGGTGTTGCGATGGAATGGGGGACAAGGTGGACGGATCGGAGGATGGGGAGTGTGGGATGTGGTGATCGGGCAATTGCAACTGGGTGGGGTGATCGAGCCACGGTGAGTGGGTGGGGGTGTCGTGAAGAGTGACGAGGAGAGAGTTTTGGTCGATGGAATGAAAGTTTGAAGAGTGTTCAATGGAGAGAAAGGTGTGACCACGGGGGTGGAGAGCCAGCATACGGCGTGGATGGGGGTAGTGGTGGGGGCTAGAGGGGCGATGGGAATGTTGGGAGAGGTCGAGGGAGATGGTGGTAAGGTGGGTGGGAGTGGGGAAGTTTGGATTCGACGGGCTTTGGATTCAATGTCGGAGATCTTTTTTTGCTTCCATTCGTTGAGGGGTACAAAGACCTTGTCGTCGTCAGAGTGGGTGGGATTGGTGGGACTTGGAGGTGCGGGTGGGGGTTGGCGAAGGTCGGGGAGATTGGGATGCGGATGCGGCTGTAGATGGGGAGGGAGGGAGAGGGAGAGGGAGAGGGAGGTGTGGATGAGTGACGGGGGTGGAAGGGGTTACATGGTGGTTGTGTGGAGGGGTGGGGGAGGGGGTGAGGGAGAGGAGGTGGTGGGTAGGGCGGGAGGAGGGAGGGGGAGGGGGAGGAGATGGTGGTGGCGGGGGTGAGATGGAAATGAGTGAGTCAAGTTGAGAAGGAAGAGGAGGAGGAAGAGGAGGGAGAGAGTGGGACATTTTGGGATGGGAGGAACAGGGCACGAGAAAGAAATAAACGAGTTCAAGGCCTGTCGGAGAAGGGCAAATTAGAGCACGACGATGAGAGGGGGTCCCGGAGGGGTCCAGTCAGAAAAAGTTGATTTCACATGGTAAGTGTAAGCCTCGAAATCCTTACCCTTTTTTTTGTTACTAATCTTGCTATGACTTGTAAGTTAGGTACAGTACCCTACAGCTGATGACACTTACAGTAATTCAACCTTCACTTACACCTCAATTCTCAACCTTACAGCATCTTACCAACTCACCTCTCCCCACTCTTACCAAAGCTTTACCCCAAAGCGTCGATACAGCAAAAAGTACGTCAGATAGAGAAATGAACCATCGCGAATAGCGGGGCCGCAAGCAGTATCACCTCACACCAAATCTCCAACGCAACTAGGTACCGCGCCACCCAACGATCACCAACTCCAAGCAACATCCGCTCCCCTGCCTCACTTCCCTCACTCGAAACCTCAATCAACAACCTAATGTCGTCCGAAAACTCAACATCAGACAGAGAATCCGAGTACTCGCTAGCCATATCTTCAACTTGAAAACACTACCTCCACAATGCTTCCGGCAACGTGAATAACCCCTCCGATCTGATATCAAATACTACCGGAACGTCCCAAACTACCCGACGACCAACAACCTACCTTTCAACTTTCCATCAAACAAACATTTCAAATTTGCGAAAACAATTCAAAACCTGTTACGTCTGCCACAAAAACCGCCTCAAACTTCTCAACCCCGCCCCGCTACTGTGAATGAAACTCGTCATCCAGCCTGGTCCAACGGCCACCCAAAATTGAATCCCCATTTGCATCACTCCCCTACTACCGCACATTCGTCCAATACCGTCCCGCCGCACAATGCAACCACCGTTTCGTAGCCCCAACCGTCTTTTTTACAACCAAGCAATCTGCAACAAATGTCACTAGACAGCCTTCGCGGTGCCTCTTGTCACAACTCGCTTTTCGCGCCGAATTTACTTACGGCGCATTGGTTTCGATTTCGGATCTCGCTTGGATATCATTCCTTGAAATACACGCTGTTAAAAGCTATCCAATTTAATGTTTTAAATGACTTTGGATCATCTGGATCTTGGCATGCCCGGAATCCGCACTGATCTGGTGTTGCGATCCTGTCCCCACCGCCGTGTTATTATACCGCCGTATTATGAGCTTTGCATGCCGTTGACAAGTGTGGTTTTGCGCCGTGTATTTGCTGCAGATCCTGGTCTTGTATCTCTATTTCTACGCTTGCCTTTTATTGGCAACTGACGTGTAATCAGTTGAGGGTGGCGGGCCCTGCGTATCTAGTCGTTGTTGTGATGGCAAGCAATTGCTCGAGCATTCGCATTCAACGTTGGTGTAGTTTTGACCGTTTAGGGAAATCTACCCTTTCCGTGATTCTACTTGGAATTCCACCGCAATTTACGTACAGCTGTGCTGCCGTACAAGTTGACTGGGTATCAGACAGCATATCTCCATATCTCTTACAGTAAATGAACCCTCCGTTTTCGCACACTACATTTCTTCCTTCCGGAGATTGAATTCTCTTTGCTTCTTGGGAGCTGCACAAGTACAGGGCAGTCAGCACAAGAGCCTCTCGACTTGTGCTTGTTAAAAACAAACCTTCGCTCTTGAAACGCCCCGGCAGGAAAATTCGTGTTGTAGAAAGGCTCTATTGCTATGGCAGATTTCTCAGTCTTCCGGCGGTCAAGTAACTTTCATTTGTATCAACACATATGTTCTTAAATAGTGAAGCACCAAATCTATAGCCCTTACCATCGATGTAAATTGGTACATATTACGATATCAAACATGCGTTGCAGAGATTGGATTTTAGTTTCATCATCATAATCCCATCGTCCCGAAGTGAATTAAATATTTTTGCGGACGTCTACACTCTAGAATCAGTTCAAAGCTCAGCTTTTCAAACGATCCATTAAAGTGCCCTTTTGAGATTCGCACAAAAATCGGGAACGGATATTTGCAAAGATCCAGTTAAAGGGGGGGGGAGTTTGGAGGCACTGACGGCTGTTTCCAGACAAGGAGGGAGCATATCCACGCATAAAGAACACTACGTGGTGGTAAATCTTTATGGGTTGTACAATGTTGCACAGAAGCGTGCGGAGGGTATTCATAAATCAACTACGGATGCGGGCGGCGGGTAGAAACCTGTCGCGCCTGCATTATTTGAATGCTACAGATGACGACAAGCGAGATTTCATGGATTTGCAAATAATGCAAGAAACTGAATTTCCTTTTGTGCAAGCCGTCTCACAGACAAAAACGACGATTACTGATGCATCGCATCGACCATTCTATTTAGGTCAAAGAAACTGGCCCCGGCACTGGAATTCTATGAAAATGGATTTCCACCTGCTCATTGCCCCATCGCGGGGGATAATTCAAGTTATGGCCTTCTATAGCAGTTGCAGATTTGAACATGGCGAATATGAAATGTCATACCGGGCAATGGATTATACAGTTGATCTGGACTACAACTCTACGAGTCATCATCTCCCGCTAGCCGCACTATCAACGCCGCCTACCTCCTTCAGCGTCACGCCGCGTTGATGGTCACATCCAACGCCGATTTCTTTTTCCATAGGCTACCAGCTACTTTCTAGTTGGTGGAAATGATCAGTTGTTTGTATTCTAGATCCAGCCACATGATTTAAATGCAAGTTCATTTTACTCCCACCTTTGCACCACTCGCAGTAAGTCAACGCCACCTACCCCTCCCTTTACCCCCCCTTTACTCCCCAGCCGCAAGTGGCTGCCTTCCCTCTTAGACTGCCTTTCTCCAACCTTCATTCTGCCACGCTCGGCGCCTGCGCCGCATTAGGCGCGGGCGCCGGGCACTCGTGCCTTCGCGCGTCTTGCGGATCGCGCACTTACGTCTCGGTGCCAGAACTGCCAGAACTGGCGCCATCTGTTCCACGAAAGAACAGGCCCTCTACTATCCCGGTGCAACAACCGAAAACCCCAAGCTCCCACTTTCTGGTGGCGAGCAGCTCCAATCTTCCGAATCTTCGGAAGCCGCTGTTATTTCAAACAAACCCCAAGGCGTCTATGGGTCGGCGTCAACTTGGCGAGAGAGTGGGGCCAGTACGAGCACCGAGAAGGGAACGGGATTGGAACTTTGGGGACCGTCCAGAACCGAGCGGTTGTGGGTGCCGGTAAGTTGGATGGATTGGAACGATTTGAACTCTGAAGAAGGTAATGACATCGATGATGACATTGCTGACGCAGAGGGAGAGGAGGGATGTGAGAAGGAGAACGGTGACGAGTAAGCGTAGGATTGAGTAGGATTGGATTTACCAGGTTATTGCAGTACCCAAACCAACCCATTAGAGTAAACCCTTTACCCCCCTCAGGCAGAACGCCACCTACCGTAAGTACACCGACTAACGGTTTCTGACCCCTGGAAAAAATAATTCTAAGTCATTTCTTGACGGGGGAAAAAGGGGGGTTTCTTTATTGAGATGTATGGATTGGCTGGAACCCATTTGGAATTGTAAATCTGAATGTCGTATTAAATACATGTAAATACGTCTCTGTTACACCACTGTGTAATAGAGACTTGTTCGCTGTTCGCTAATCCAGTTTTCTATTACACAGTGGTGTAACAGAGAAACTGTACCGTCTTGAATGATTTTAGAAATTTGATTTTCCTTCAATTTTTATTTGACGTGGAGCCCCACGTCATCGTTTTATTTACGTAGTTATATTCTAGATAGTACAATTCTATAGTTACACCTCTACTTTCTAGTAAGTTCTACTGAGCTAACAAAGTATAGAATTTCTAGAGTAGAGCTACCGTACTGTCTATAAAAGGGGGGCTCATCTGGATTCTTGTGGGAATCCAGGTACACTCCAAACACCCTTTGCCCCCAACTTTCTGAAACCCTTTACCATCGCCTCTACTGTTCCTTTAGCAGCGCCCCGGCTGCCTCCCTCTTTGTTTCACTGGTAGCATCGCTTCGCCGGTTCCGCTGCTTTTTCGCTTTCGTCTTGCTCTAGTTCGAGGTTTTTTTACACGTGTATTTTTTGTGTGGGTTGTTGAATTTTGGAAAATTTTGCTGACAGGTTTACTGTAAGCAATATCATATACTGTACTTGTGGGCTGGAGTGCCAAGTACAGGAGAGTCTGTGGGCTGGAGTGCCAGGTACTCTAAACCCCATTGTTCCACGCAGGTCGCGGTTACTAATTGGAGCTAGGTAACCGGGAACTTGGGGGTGCAGCATAGTCTGCGTTCTCTAGGTTATTCTGTTCAGGTAGCGTGCAGGCCTCACGAAGCTGCGTGATCCTGTTCAGAATACTTAGACTGGACAGTTAGGCTTAACTAAGTTGCCTTAGTAAAGCCGTACTTCTGACCAAGTCCCCATTTGAGGGTCCCCTCACAGTATTCCTATACAATCCTATTGCACTCGTTGGCTGTTAGCTAGGTGCACCGACTGGGTCACGGGTTCAGGTAACGCTTCATAGGGTTGACTTGGACTGGACTTGGACTAGGGGTACGTGCTCAGAACGGGTATTCTTTGGTTATTCGCTAGCTTAAGTCGGCTTGAGAGGCTTTCCTATAGGGTAAGGACACCGATCGCGGTCTACGTAGTGGACTGGTGGGGATATCCCGAACGGATTGCTGAGTCACACCGGAGTGTAGGTGTGATCAAAGCTGCTGGTGAGTCACTCTCTCCGCGGGTAGGGAGCCAACCCGTCGTCCAGGGACGAATCCCTTGCAGATTTCAACTTCAAGTGCTTGTATCAAGTTTAGGTGTTTGTGTAAGGCTTTAAGTAAGAGGTTTGTTGAACATGTCTTTCTTCAAACCAAATAAGCCTGTGTTGTTCGATGGGACTCGAGATGCGTTGACGGTTCGGTCATGGTTGCATTCAGTCGAAAAGTACCTGAGACTTATTCAGGTGGGCCATGAAGAAGTCATCAGTGCCCAGAATGCTATCGACTTTGCTTCGACATTCATGACCGGAACTGCCGCAAACTGGTGGTATACAGTTGTGTCCGAGAATGCTGTTCCGCCTACATGGGAAGCTTTCAAACTCCTGTTGAGGCAGAGTTTGTCCCCAGGACAGTGTCATTCGAGCTCGCGACAAGCTTACCAAGATCCGCCAGAAAACAAGTGTGGCAGCGTACCTCTCGGAGTTCAGGAATTTGGTTATCAATATTCCCGTATCAGAGAGTCGGAAAAAGGCGCGGTTCTGTGAAGGTCTCAAACCCCACATTCTGTTGGAGGTTCGTAAAGGAAACCCATCAAGTTTGAAGCTGCGACTACCATTGCTCTTAACGTTGATGGAGCATTTTACGGTGCAGGGTTCTTCACTGGAGAGGCTCATTTCACACGAATCGAAATGCCTCAGGTCCTATGCCGATGGAGATCGGAAACCTGGAACGTAAAAACCATGGGGAGCGTCAGAAAGACTTGATGGAGAACCGATGCTTTACGTGCCATAAGGTGGGATGTAGACCTTGGAAAAACAGAAAAGGAAACGGGAATAAAGGTAACAGGAGCGGTACTCGCATAGCAGCGAACAATACACAGGCAGGAACAGTACTGATTTGAATGGCTTTGACTCGGAAAACTAATTGGTCCACAGACTTGGTGAACACTCAGGTGAGACAGTAGTGAGTGTGAACAGATGTCCCAATGAGCAGAGTGAAACTGTTGTGGACATCACCGGAGCTAAATTCTCAGAGGACAGGGAAAAGTCGAGAATCTCTGAAGCCGAGTCTAATGGAATCACGTCTTGTCATGATGACAGCATCCCCACTGATGGACCTATACCAGTGGAGCCTTTGTTAGTACTTGAAGGTAGACTGAATGGAATAGAAGTCAAAGTACTAAAAGTCGATGGATGCAATACAAACGTGGTTTCAGCCGAGTTCCTGAAGCGAAATAGGAACTAGTTTGAGATTCGGCGTGAACGAGTCATTGTTTGCCATTCACAGGAGGGAGTTACTGAGGAAGTATCTGAGATCATTTCCAACGGAACTATTAAGTTAGGTGAACATACATATACTTCTATTTGTGCTGTGTCCCAAACCAGGTATGATGTTCTATTGGGAATGCCGTGGCATGTTGCCAACAATCCACGTGTCGACTATTGGAAACGGATTGTGATGGTGAAAGATGCTTCCATTCCAGTGATTGATCCAGATAACGAAAACCGTTTTGATGTGAATTTGGGAGTGAGGAAATTTAGACGAATACAAAGGCATGGGGGTGACTTCGAAGTATTTCAGTTACTTGAAGTTCACAGTATGAGAGGAGTGACAGATTCAAAGTTTGATGGAAGACTGAGCAGATTAATGGATAATTTTAAAGAGGTCTTTCAGGATGAATTGCCAAGAGGACGTCCTCCGGTTCGATCAGTTGATCATGAGATCAAAGTGGAGGAAGGAGCAAAGGCAACTCATCGACCTTTATTCCAGTTGTCCTCATCCGAACTTAGGGCAGCAAAAGAGTACGTCGAGTCCCTTTTGAGGAAAGGGAAGATCAGGTCCAGTAAATCGCCATATGGAGCACCACTTTTCTTTGCGAAAGGAAAGGATGGAAAACTTAAAGGTGTTGTCGATTATCCTGCTTTGAATCGCATCACCAAAAAGAATAATGCTCCACTTCCTCTGATGAAATGTTAGATCGACTTGGAGATGCGAGATTTTTCTCCAAGCTTGATATGAAAACGGGATTCCATCAGATAAGGGTGAAACCGGAGGACATCGAAAAGACTGCGTTCAATACAAAGTATGGGCAATTTGAATATCTTGTTATGCCAATGGGACTTTGCAACGCTCCTGCTACGTTCCAAACTTTGATGAAACAGATCTTTTATGATTGCATAGATGTCTTCTTGGTTGTCTATATGGATGATCTTCTATATTCAGTAAAAATGAGGAAGAACATTACGAACATCTGGAAATTGTATTAAAGAGACTTAAGGATCACAAGCTGTACATATCTCCAAGAAATGCTCTTTCTTTCAGACTGAGCTGAGTTTTTGTGTTTAATAGTCGGGAAGGACGGCATCGTGTCAATCCTGAGAAGGCCGAAGTGCTACAAACTTGATCGAAACCTGAATCTCTAACGGAGCTGAGAAGTTTCTTACGTCTTATAGAGTTTTTCCGTAGGTTCATTTTGAAGTTCTCTGCAATTGCTGCACCTCTCACAGATCTGACAAAGAAAGGTCGGGGTATAGGGAAATGGGATCAACAGTGTGATCAAGCTTTCCAGAAGCTAAAGGTAGCGATGACATTGGCTCCAATCTTAGTTGCTCCTAATTGGAAAATGCCATTTCGTGGTCATGTAGATGCTTCACAGCTTGCTGTCGGTGGAACTCTAACACAGTTGATGAGAATGGAAGGGATCGTGTAATTTCTTTCTATTCAAAGAAACTTTCACCAACTGAGTCGGACTACACTGCAAATGACAGAGAGCTTCTGGCTTTGATTAATTTTCTGGGAAGATTCAGGTGCTATCTTGAAGGTTCTGAGTTTGAGATTTTCAAGACAACCATGCTTAAGAGCTTCTTCACAAAACCGAAACTGAGTCGGAAAGAAGCTCGTTGGTTGGAAACTCTCGGTAACTTCGGAATCTTTCCCATCACACTGAAGCCTGGAAGAATTCACGTCTTAGGAGAAGCATTATCCCGAGCTCCGCACGTGACGAGAGGAGATAGTGACGTCTCAGTGAATGAAGTTGAAGTTCCCTACCTTGATGTTGATCAGATCATTCCTCGGTGTGATGACGACGAGTTCTTTGGTCCAGTCGTAAAAGCCATGGAAGGAGAGTGGCCTGAGGATGGTTCAGAAGCAGAAACTTGAAAGAATTCTGCCGATGTTCCGAAAGATGATTCGAGGCTGTTTTACATGGAAAGTTGTGCGTACCAAGAAGGTCAGTTTCGGATATTTTGCAAATTGCTCACGACTCGAAAGTTGGTGGACATTTTAAATTTGCAAAGAACTGTCAGATTGGATAACTTCCATTGGAAACATAAGAGCCGGATGTTCGAAAGTATTGTGAAGGATGTCTCACGTGTCAGCAGTATAAGGACTCTAATCAAAAAAGTTGACTGATCCAATGTCACTGGAATTGCCTGACCGCAGATGGGGATCATTAGCTACAGATTTCATTGTGAGGCCTGACGAGGAGCGGTCATGATGCGATCACGACTTGGGTTGATCGACTTACTCGTCGAGTCCATTTTCTGAAATCTAAAACATCAGATACTGCTGAGGACACGGCTCGAGACTTCTTCGCGAACATCTTCAAGAACCACGGGTTGCCGGATGATGTGACTTCAGATAGGGACAGCAAGTTCATTTCAAAGTTTTGGAAGACACTGATGAATCTTTGTGGGGTAAATTAAGAATGTCTACAAGTAGACACCCACAAACAGATGGTGCTTCCGAGATTATGAATAGGATGATCGAGAACTATCTCCGTTGCTATTGCTCGTATCATCAGGATGACTGGGATGAACTGCTTCCTTCTGCAGAATTTGCGTACAACTCGGCTGTGAGCGATGATCTGGGTATGTCACCATTTGAGCTGGACTTAGGATGGACACCTAAATCGCCATTGGACTTCTTGGCTAGCAGCAGCATACCTCTTCAGAGTTTGGACGACTTTCGTGCCAAGCTCAAGGTTTCTCTTGAGGATGCTCAATTTGCCTACAAAGTGGCAAAAGCTCGGCAAGCTGCATATGCTTCAAGGCGATACAAGGTTCCAGATTATAAAGTCGGTTCAAAGCTATTGATCAATCGTTCGTTGTTTACGGATGTTTATTCTAGGTCCCAGGATTCTAAAAAGCTTGGTGCGCGCAGATATGGGCCATTTGTGGTTAAGGAGATAATTGGTAATAATGCTGTTCGACTGGATCTCCTGCTCATTTTAGAATCCATCCAGTCATTCATATCATTCTCACCACACCACGGCGGCAGCCGGAATGACATTGCTTTGTTAATTCCTCCTGCACCTGCACCGCTTGAACTGCCTGATGGACCAGAACAGGAGGTTGAGTTTATCTTGGATCACAAAAAGGTTAGACGCGATTTCAAGTTCTTGGTTTGATGCGTGGTGTGCCACGTCATGAGGCGGAGTGGGAACCAACAAAGGACTTTGTTGATGTTACGGAAGTTGGATCTGCTGTAGTAACGGAAGCTTTCCAAGAGTATATTAGGAAACATAATATACTCCCGCAGTACCATTGACGAGGACGTCAACAGTCCGGGGAGGGAATAGTGTAACAACGTCTCTGTTACAACACT
Organism: Kappaphycus alvarezii; assembly: GCA_002205965.3. Taxonomy (NCBI): domain Eukaryota; phylum Rhodophyta; class Florideophyceae; order Gigartinales; family Solieriaceae; genus Kappaphycus; species Kappaphycus alvarezii. The sequence continues at coordinate 729,587 of NADL03000608.1, read as the reverse complement.
GTGTAATAGAGACTTTTCGCTGTCGCTATTCCAGTTTTCTATTACACAGTGGTGTAACAGAGAAACTGTACCGTCTTGAATGATTTTAGAAATTAGGTTTTCCTTCAATGATTTTATTTGACGTGGAGCCCCACTTCATCGTTTTATTTACGTAGTTATATTCTAGATAGTACAATTCTATAGTTACACCTCTACTTTCAAGTAAGTTCTACTGAGCTAACAAAGTATAGAATTTCTAGAGTAGAGCTACCGTACTGTCTATAAAAGGGGGGCTCATCTGGATTCTTGTCGGAATCCAGGTACACTCCAAACACCCTTTGCCCCCAACTTTTTGAAACCCTTTACCATCGCCTCTACTGTTCCTTTAGCAGCGCCCCGGCTTCCTCCCTCTTTGTTTCAATACATGTAGCGATGGTCGAAGCAATGTAAAAATCATTGCTGTCGCATGCTAGCACTAGAAAAAGTCTACCAGAAAGTCGATGGGATGCCAGCCAGCAGACAAGCAGCGTTAGAAGTTACTGCCAACGCCTAGTGTCGCTGTATAAGAATGCCTCTATTTCTTGAAGTAGAGTGCCATTTTCTAATTTTTACCATCCCTCAAAGCGAGAAAGGTTTGGGTGGTTTACTCTTGTAAGATATATCTGATCTATCCCATGGTTTTCCAGACTCAAAGTGAGGGAGAACAGGGGGTCATTTACTGTTACAGGTATGGTAGCTGATTTCTAGTCAACTTGTACAGTATAGCAGTTAGGATGCACGCAAAGTGTTGCTCGAGAGGGACCATGCTCTTCCAGCTGCTCTCATATCGCACGGTATACGTACTTCCACTCTTTAGCTATTCTCTTCTACAAAAGCAGACCACCATTTTAGCTGTTTTCTTCTGAAAAAAGAAATTGTGCCTGCTGTATTCTTTGCTCCGCCTGAACACATCGGGCACACATCGGACTGCTCTTCGAGCCCAGATAACAGTTACTCAAACCGTTCGAAATAGAACTTAACTCATTTGTGAAGATGCTCACAATTGTAACACATGCTCAAGTTTCCACACTTTCGGTGATGTGAAGTTCCCTACTGAGTACTTTGTAGTGAAATGACCATCAAGGGGGGGGAGGTAAGGTGGGATATTGAAACTAATATGTGCAGAGTCCCCCCTTGACCACCGCCGACTCAGGTGAGCCGGTTGCGAGGATCCAAATAAATAATCTAAATCTAAATCTAAATAGGGTTGACCCTCGGTACCTTCTATCCCGGTACTGATACCGAGATTGACCTTTATACAGGCATTTTAACCTAGGTTTTGCGCTGGGGGTGCAGCAAATATCGAATTTACATAAGGATCCGTTGAAATGGCACAAACAAAGCCAAAAATTAAAAAAGTTTCAGGTTTACTAGTAAAGCCTAGCACATTTCAAAAGATTCCTCATAGTGAAGGAAGGAGTAATTCTCCTGCTGGGCTTTGAGGTCAATGTAGAACATCCGAGCAGCGCTGTCTTTCAAGCCTAAATTGTATTTCGCATAGATATATGTTTGAACTGGAAACGGCGGCACTAGTCTGGATTTAGATTCAACACTGTCAGATGAGCGTATACGATATGCTTTCAGAGCATGTTCAAAACTGATGAATGTAGGGTGATACTTCTCCATACTACTCCCATCTGTAGCAGTCAACCATTTTTTGTGAAGCATCGACAAATCGTAGAGTGGCGTGGACCACTTCACGATTAGTTCCAACTCACGGTCACCATCAATTACTCTGACAGAAAACTGTCCCGCCTTAAGACCAGATGGCAGCAGAATAGCAACTGTGACACATTTGCTTGTCGTGCCATATTCAGTCCAGGTGCTAATCAAATGTAATGGATGGCACACTTGTGAGGAAAAACTCTCTTTTTTCGATATAGCAACCTCCTCAGAGGTATCTGATGAAACATCCGGAGTTGCCAACTTGCGTCGTTTTTGCGTCGCCTCATCTGCTGTGCACCGTGGACTCAAAACAGCGTGATCAAGGTCTAAAAAGGTTAGATACAATAAAGCAGAGATAAAAAAGAAAAAGTTACTGGAACTTACCTTCATCCCGCTTATTAAACTTCGAACGGAAGTCATCGAGCCTGTGCTCTACAAATATGGCATCTGAAGACCATACCTGCTTCGGAACTGAATACGGACTAATTTCGCCAGCCTGAAATTTACTTCGCAAAAGCTGAACAGTCTTAGAGGACTCCGTTAGTTTCTCGGGCATGTTGTGGGCTCGGTGAGAAGGGAAGGCAAACTACTGAGGTATGTTTGCTTTGCAAGTGTTCTGATCCACATGTACTAATGTCATCTGCAGTTGGAACAGGATCCGGAAGTAATACCTTTTAATAAATATTAATAATGATAATTGATCGGAAATCGGTTACACGGAGTAAACATAAACGGGTATTTTCGTTAAACCTAAAAACTTTAAGATAAAAGTTTCCTTGAACAACCGGTTATTAATTTTAAAGAGATTAAAATACTATAGATTCACGACAATACAGATTGATTACGAAGCTGGAAACACGGAGGCATTCATAAATAATAAAGACGTTGCGAGATTTTATTGTTTTCCGGTTAGTGGCAAGAAATTCTACCGTTGCAAATATTATTCTCCAAGGTTCCATTTGGTCATTTCGACTCCCGAGCAGATTCGAACTGAACAAATGAATGGAACTTTAGGAGGCGATTTTCAGTAAAAGTCAGCCCACAATGTAGTTTTTAATGCCGAATTACTACTTTGGGGAGGACAAGATAGTAAAATTTGGAGAAAGAAATAAAAACTAGAAAAAATTACACCAACAGTTCGGCGAACTACATTGCCGAACTTTTCAAAAAATCGGCCAAAACGCCAATTTTATAGTTTTAAAGTCAATACTTTTAATCAAAGAAATAGGAAGATTTTACTGATTCAAGCGAATGGCTGGCAGAAACGACTCTATTAAATAAGGATTCGGGGATACGTTCGGAATAATTTGAACTGAAGCCTTTAAATTCGCCGATGTCTCCTTGGCTTCTCCCAAAAATTTCGAATATTCGAACAACTCTGTAAACTCAGAGGAGCACAAGGAGGCGATTGAAAAAATAAACTCTCCAACGACCTTTTCATACTAGTTAAAATAAAAAATACTTTAATGTTTCACAATCAATTCAATTTTGTTCAGTCTATTTTGAGTTCTGATGTATATAACATCCAAATTAATGTTTTTGTATTGTTTTTATCGTAAAAATATTCTGATCAAATCGTGACTACTTCAATATATTCGATTAAGTAAGAACCTAAAAAGAATAGATGCCAATTGATTTCACTTGAATCGCCATTTTCTTTCAATTGGCGATTCACGCAATCAGTTCGAAGCACTTCAGAGAAACTTCAGGGCGATTTTTTGCAGTGCAAGGATCTTTGGCAGTAGCGGATAGACGGTTTCGCGCTGTTTTTGTAATAAATCCTCATGTTTCATCTTTTTTGTGGGAGGATATTAGGTCTAGAGCTGATGGATCGGCACAGCCGATCCACCTACTTTGGGCGCTGCATTTTTGAAAAGTTGTAACACAGAGCATGTTAACGCTCTTTGTGTGGAAGTACAGCGAAAAAACCTTCCGTAAATGGAGCTGGCATATGGTGGCGATTCTTGCAGATCTACGAATTGTAAGTTTGATAAATCTCCGCTTTTTATTTAATGTTTTTAATGTGCTAACTTTCGTAAAGATTTCCTGGGGCTCTCGACTTCCACTTTGTAACTGATTACGGCAATGTGTATTGCTCCGTTGATGGAAATGATTGTAACATCAGTGAGCCGCAGCCCTTTAGCCCGAGGTGGTATTAACATAAATTTCATGGGCCAGGTGTTAGATATGAAATTGGGCTGAGTGTTGGTACTGCTAATATTGTTTGGGTCAATGGCCCATATCGTGCGGTTCTCATAGTGAACTTACTATTTTCAAGAAAAAAATGGCCCATAATTTACAAGAAGATTAGATGGTTGTTGCTGACAACGGGTATCCTCACCCAAAAGTGTATTACTCCTCGTAACGTGGTTGACTCTAAGAAGAATCTTCATTCGACGCTGCGGGACCGGCACGAGACTGTTAACGAGTGGTTGAAAAAATTTAATTCTGTGCGTGTGGTGTTTAGGCACAGTTTACACCTCCACGGTATGGTTTTCCACGCAGTGGCTCGGATTACTGCATTGATGTTAAGAGATAGTTATCATCATTTTTTGATTACAAATAAAAGTTGTTGCATTCATAAGTTTTTCAATCTGCCTCTTCCATCACTTTTTTAGAGTTAAGTGCGGTGTATCATACCTGTTGCTGCAACGGGTATGATACACTGTACCAGCAAATGGCTGTCTTGAAGGATCTTTTTAATTAAATCCAAGAATTTCGGACTTTACCGCACCTCCCTGGTACAGCACACAAATAAATGCCCTAAAATATTTCTAAAATACGTCTACCATTCAATTAATTGAATTGAATAGGTCAATAAATACAAAAAATAACGGTACTCATGCGCAATTTTCAATCAAACCCACGGTGCAGATCCTTTTTGTCACAAGATTGCCACCTACTCCTGGTTGACGTCCTCGTCAACTAATTCTAGGTGCATTTTGTTGGTGATAATGTATTCTTTGGACTTGACACTTAACGTTCCATCAGATTCCACTAAGTCTCGTTCACTCAGCTTCATGTGTGGGGCCACCCTCATCGAAGCGAGAAATCAATATCCTTTCCATCTCTTTCGGTTTTTTGAGGCGGCGTAGACCTCATTTTCTTCTCCTTCTTCTCCAGGGACTGGATCCGGAAGTAGAGGTATGGGCACAACGATCTCTTGAGGTTGCTCCCTCCATAAATTTATATACACCAAATGAATAAACGGATGAATCTTGATGTTAATTGGAAGATGAAACTTTACAGCATTCTTTTCAACCAGCTTCAGGATTTCAAACAGTTCATATTTTCGTGCAGTCATTTTCTTCGAGTCCAGCGACTTCGAGTAAGCATTATTGAACAATGAATTAATAATCTAAACATTGTGTCCAACTAGATACTCGGGCCTCTTGTACCTTTTCGAAGAACTGACACTTTGTCTATCCTTAGCAACTTCAAATCCAAACTACGTACTCGCCAATAATGCCTTCAGTCTTGACTTGAACTCTTCGACATACTCTACAAGGTAGTTAAATCCTGTCAGTAGATCCATAGAGGACTTAGGATTCCAACACAAGTAAAATTCAAACGGCGACATTAATGATGGAAATGATTTACTGCTGAGCTGTAGGCAAAATATGCTCCAGCAAGCAGTTCATCCCCGTCATCTTGATGATAACCACAATAGCATCGTAAGTAGTTCTCGACCATGCGATTCATTATTTAGGGAGCTCCGTCTGTTTGAGGGTGAAGAATATTCGATATTTTCAAATTGAACACACACAAATTCATCAGAAAAATCATAAAACTTCGATGTGAACTCCGGATCGCGGTCTGAAAAAGTTTCATCTGGAATTTCGTGCATCTTGAGCCCGTTTTTTAAAAACATATCAGCGACATATAGTTCTGTATCTGTTCCCTTTGATGGAATGAAATGAACCCACCTTGACAACTTCTCGACCCATGTTGTAATACTATCATATCCATTTTTTTCATCGCAAGACACCAATGAAATCGTTCGCAAGGGAACCCTATCTCCTGGTCGTTGTCTCCAACGCAGATGGATCCGAAAGTTTCTTTCCAAACTAGTATATATTCTGTTGAAATTTCAAGCAGACTTCGATACACTTCTTCACACCCCTCGCTTTATGTTTCCAATGATAACTCTAGAGCCTTGAAATGTTCTTTGAGAAAGCAAAGTGACCTGCAATATTTGAGTCGTGTGCCATCTCTATGACCTTAGAAATAGGCTTTCGAGGTACACTGAGTTTTCCACAGCACAACAGATGCTTTCCTTCCCAGCGGAACAACAGCAAAAGCTTCTCAACTTGCCTATTTTTCACTTCATCTTCAATAAGTTCACTATTCATAACAGTAGGGTCGAAGAAATGATCATCGTCATAGCTTTCAATCACAGAATCAAGCTTGACATGTGGGATCTCAATATGATTGAGATCCAGAAAAGAGTCAACTTTTACAACAACATCCGGAGCTCTTGAAAAGCATCTCAAAGTACATATATCAGTCATGGTTTCATTTCAGCGAAACAAGGAATATTGAAAAGTTTCCTAAGGTTTCTAGCCATCTTGCTTCCCGCCTACCCAGTTTAGGGTTTGTGAATAATTTTCTTCAAAACCTTGTTTTTTGGTGAGAATATAGAGACTCCAGCCCTTGAAGTAACACCAGAACCTTTCTAGGAAGTAGATCGATCCAAAAGCTCACGATAGTTATCACTGGAGTCTTGCTCAGCATCAGTCAGCTTCTTCGAAAGAATGCAATCACTCTATCGTTATCATTATCGACCGGTTGAGTAAGAGTTCTCAAACTTCTGTTTGAGATGCATCAATGATACCTCCGAAAGGCTTCTTCCAATCCGTTGCGACCAGAATTGGAGCATACTCGTAATATGATCCTTAAGCTTCTGAAAAAAACTCATCACAATTCTCACCTGACTCACCAATGACATAATCTCTCTTCGTGATTATTCAGAGAAGCAGCAATCTCGGAGAAGTTTTTGATGAAACTTCGAAATAGTTGCAGCAAAAAAGGAAAACTATAAGCTCAAAGAAACGCTTTGGTCGCGGCCACGACTTTACAACCTCGTCGTTCTCGGGACTGACGCGTATTCTACACTTTCTACAATCATCCCAAGGAAGTCAATCTTCCCCTTCTTTTACTCGCACTTCTTCACAGCAGCGAACAGATTGTGCTCCTTCACCAATGAGTGTACAGTCTCGATGTGCTTCAGCGGAGACTTCTCATCCTTACTGAATCTCGGCATATAAGCAATGTACAAAACGATGAAAATGTCAATACAAACGTGAAATTTGCTGTTCATCAAACGTCTGAAACGTAGCTGGAGCATTATATAGTCCCTTCGGCATCACTATACACCGTAAAGTTCCATATTTAGTATCAAAAGCAGTCATTTACACGTCTTCGGGCTTCAATTGTATCTGATGAGATAAAGTCTTGAGATCTAGCTTTGAGAAAACAGATGATTCTCCAAGTCGATCAATCATTTCATCAAATCTAGGCAGTGGCGCATTATTCAATTTCGTGATCCGATTTAGAGCGTGATAATCGAAAAATAATCTCAACTTGTCTTTATCCTTCAAGAAGAGCAAAGAAGCACGTCTAGGTGACTTATATGGCCTAATCTTTCGTTTATGCCATAAGGCTTCTGAATAGTCACGTGCAGCTTACAAATATGTATACGCACTCTGAAACAATGTTCAGCGGTGATTTCACGCCCTCCTCGGTCTCAATAGCATGATCAAATTCACGCTTTGGAGGGAGTCCTTCAGGTAGCTTCTCCTGGAAAACAGACTCTTACTTTATCAGAAGTCTTTTGAGGGTTAGATTTTAATTGTTCATCAAATCCTCCTTGGTCCCAATATTCTTCTTATTCCTCAACAAATTGTTCACTTGAAAAACTTGGAACAGTTGGAAGTCTTCCCGATGTCCATTTTCTTCAGATTTTTCTAAAATTTTTCACGGCAAGGTTGGAGACTTCAACCTTTAATTCATCACCACAAGATACATCATCGTATGTATCCTATTTCTCATCAGAAGACATTAGCAGTAGTATCTCATCACTAAAATTTACAAAAAGTCCATGATAATATGCTCTAGGATTATAGGCGACGTGCGATGGCGTACTCAGAAGTACGTCGTGTCCGCAACTTGTCACAGTCCAGTTTGATGTATAATAGTGGGCTCCAATACGAATTATTCCTCCGATTATGGGTTCCGTGGATTATTGAATTGTCTCCTTCTTTGAGTATCTCACTGTAAAAGGCGTCCTGACAATAGAGAATTGAAATCAATGCTTGTCCAAGAACTCCGTCGATAATATGTTGGCTTTACATACATCGTCCTTCAATACTCCAATAAACCACTCCAACGCTAACTCAATTTAGCTTCCACTAGTAGGCATCGGTTATGCCTTTGTCGGGTTATGTCTGTCAAGCAGGCCCACTTATAACTTCAGATAAAGGTCCCAGTCCCCCACCCCTTAGAGCACAACCAAAGGCTCAATTAGAACTTCACCTCTGGATTGAATGTGATCATCATAATCTCCAGCTGTGGCATTCATGTCCATGGACTCGCGCTGAACCTTCTGGTCAAAACCACTCTGATTCGTTTCGCGGTAATCACTTTTCTAGCCGTAGGCATCCCACCTTTTCGCTACAGTGACGCTCCACAGCCTTCCACTTCACAAAAATCTTCACATGAGGTCCATTCTGAGCGCAATTTTCCTTTTTTGGACCCTTCAGCGTTCCTTCTTTTCATTTCATTAGGAAAAAGTTTCAAACAAATCTTCAATTGAAAAATTATTCCAACGTCCTTTATTGCCATCCGTACTGCAATCATCGTATTTTTATGGTCCGCAACCGACCTTGTAGCACCTGGAACAAGCATTGCTCTTCACGTACTCTTTTTTTTTGTTGCTTTGACCTCCTAGAGTTCCCTATTTCCAGTGAGATAGGCCTAATAGTCCCGGAGCCTCCCGTAGATCCATAATTTACTACAAAGGGGAACATTAAAGCCCGATAGCAAGTATTGTATACATCCAAAGCTATCTTCAGAGCGGTCTCTAGATTTTCTGTACCACTCTCCCTGACCTCAAGGCGAACATGATCCTTAAACCCTTCGCAGAAACAGTATATCTTCTAATCATCCGTCATATCATTGATCGTCATCATTACATTGCTGAAATCAGTAACATAAGCACCGACAGAACCTTTCTGCTTTACCATCTTGATCTTATCCCGGTTGCGGCTGACATTATAACTACGGATAAACTCGGCTCTCACAACCTCCTGAAGTTCTTGATACGTTTCATGGACCTGGTGACTTGCTACTTTTATTTAATACGAACCGGACGCAGTATCCACAAAAAAGGCGACGCATACAATATCTTGATGTTTTCTGCAAAGACTTGTGGATTGCCAATCTAAACCAGAGGGAAGTACTCACGGACTTGATAAAAGCCAAGAGTTCACAGCAAAGAGGTCCCTCTTCCCCTCAAAGGTCGGCGGCTTTTTCGGGTTGAGCGTAGCCATCTTTCTGCTGAGTCTAAAGAACCGTAAAAGAACAATAGTATTAAAACAGACGACTTCAGTTGTCTTCCCTAAAGTTCAGCAGGACTTCGGTCGGCTCCTCCCTTACAGTGACTTCAAACCTAGCAATGCTACCAGTGAAAAGAAGAGGTGGGTCCAGAGCTGCTATGCTGGCGGGAGTTAGCGGCAAAGGAACTTCAAACGGTTGCTCTCCCAGTCCCTTCTGTCCAAGTACTGGTACCGAGGCTGTCCTCTATAAAGGAACTTTGAATCCAGGTTGTGCGCTCGCTCAACACACAAGTAAAAGTTCCACTAATTTTTGTCTAAAATAATTCGGCCATTCAATTAAATTGAATGAAACAAAATAAATGCCAAAAAAACGGCTATCATGCGCCGTTTTTCATCAAATGAGCGGTGCAGATACTGTTTTTTTCCCTGTAGCTTATAATACAATAGATTAATCCTACATTTTTATATTAGAGCTCAGTAGTAGATATGAAATGTAATGCCGTTATGCATCGCAAAAGGTAGTTGCTTACTTCGTAATTGGCTCAAATTAGGTTGAAGTGCATTATTTCGTAGTGAAGTTGCTCACTAAAATCGGGAATTGCCCAATTGGCCAGGATTGGTTTGAAGGGGCACCGAAATTTTTTTGCGGTGCCCCTGCGCACTGTAAATGAGCCAGTATCGCATCACAAGCAAGCATATTGATCGTAGTATACCGCACCATCAACAAAATGGTTTGTAGCGAGCGAAATATACTTATAGAAAAATTGTACTACGTACCGCCGCAGGAGTTCTACTTTCAGCGACAAGTTATACTATTCTCGGAACTGTAGCAGGTACGGCTGGTCTGTATGAATCCGCTTGCACCATTTTTGCTACAAAGGGAGATGAGTAGAGATAAGGAGACATTAGTTAGGGTTCTGAGAGTAGAACTTCGAAGGAGTGTGGAGAGTATGAAAAAATTACAGAAGAAGGAGCCTACTAGATTTGGACGGGGAATCCGCGAAACTCCAAAGAAACGTCGCTCCTCAATTCTGTAACTCCTTTCCCTTCTATATCCAATCCTAGCAACGCCAAGTCTACCTCCACTATTGTTTCATGAGCGATCAGTTTAAAACAGCTCACGAAAAAATGGAAGGTATGTTTCGAAGCTGCAAAAAGACCCTTTAACTTTGATAGGGGTAAATCGTCGGGAGAAGAGTTACTTAGAACCAACTACTCCAAGACGGAGGTGTTGCGAGCGACAAAAGTTCTACCATGGTATAGTTGAACAAATAAAAAGGAGTGTATATGGGAGAGAGTTGAGAGGGCTACAAGCAAGTATAAAAGGAGCAGCGTCTACCACTGATGCTCTGCGACCAGCTTAGGAAAAAGTTTTCTTGGGTCTGAAGTTGACTCTCAACTTCCTACTACTCAGGACTTGACTTGAAGTTGTCTGCCAACTTGCTTGACCTCTCCATGAGGAAGCAGTTTACTCAGCTTATATAGACTTTTGGCTACCCGTAAAGTCCGAACAAAACTACAGAAGATACCAAGAAATGCATAAAAATACTTTGTGTGGACAATATGCTCTAAGCAAAAGATACTTGAGAAACTAACTATTAATTTGGTCCTCTTATTTCCCATTCTCTAAATCAGATCCAAACAACTCCTCTAAAATATCCATGCTGTCCAAGCAGTCCCTACAAATATCTGCGAATGGCTCACAGCTCTCTATTCCCCCTGGGAGATATCTAGATTACTGAAGATATCTCCATCCGGTTCCATCGTGGGCACAACTTGATCCATACTCTCCATTCCAGGCCCCACCAGTCCAACATTTTCCATTCCCCTTGTTCCCTCATCCTCCTCCTCCCCATACTCCTCCTCATCCTCCTCCTCATCCTCATCCTCCTCATCCTCCTCATCCTCCTCATCCTCCTCCTCCTTCTCCCGAGCCTCGTGCACTAGCTCAGGGGCTAACCATTCCTCGAAGGACTCCCCGCTCTCCTCCTCGACCTTCTCAGCCTCTCCCTCACTTACCTCCCTCGCTCTTCTTCTATGAAGAGGCGGCGAACGAACTCGATGATTTGCTTCTTTGTTTGCCGCCGGATGTAGTCGTCGGCATCGGTTGGCCCGTAGGCGGCGAGACGAAGGCCATTGATGGGACGGGAAGGGCGGTTTTTGGAAATAGGGACAGAGAGGCGAAGGTTGTTCATTTTGATAGACGTTGGGGAACGGGAGGCAATGTAGGGTGTTTTGGGTGTGTGGGGGAGAGGGGTGATGAGTAAAATGATCGGGGGCATTTGGAACTTAGAATAAAGGGGTTTAAATAGGCTCCCGGGCAGGTTCTATAGATTGGGAATAGGTAAAATAAATCGGCAAGGGATTTTTGCAGTAGTGCATTTGCGCCCTTCTTCTCAAAAAAGGCGAATTTGGAGAAGGAGGTAAGCTAAAAGGGAAAAGGGACTTGATTCGGGGTCGATTCAGAGGGTTAAATACAGTATAAAAATATCTAGATAAAATGGAAGTAAATTTGGAAATTACGGTGGGAGAAGTTAGGGGCGGGATCGTTGTAGGTTGCTGGATTACACGAAGGGAGGACCATTTCTTGTATTAAATGAGGGAGGACCATTTCCTGTATTACATGTAGGGAGGACCATTTCCTGTATTAAATGAGGGGAGGAACATTTTTTTGTATTACAAACTTCTTCATAAAAAGGACTAAAGAAACTGAAACGACATACATGTATTTCATGTGTCATCACTTACAAGATATAATCCTCAGCGAGTACGTACGGTTCCTACCTGACAAGATATGAAGAAGTTTTGGAGGACATAATGATACTAGACGGAAATGAGCTTTACTGTTGTAAGTTTATCCCGCATTTTAACCCAAATTGGCTTCGATTTTGCTGTAATATGTAGCAGTCGGATTTAACCATGTTTGAACTACCGAGGACTTTTTGTTACGAATCTGTATGACTCCCTGATTCGGTGGCTACAGAAATACAGCAAGATATCCAAAAATTTTAGTGCTATAAAGGACCGGAGTCATGCAACCAATAATAATTAAAGGGTGCTGAGATTGAAAAGAGGAACGGGTATCTGGAAACCCACCTGGTCTCATCTGTGGCCAAGTCGGCTAACTGCGGGCCTTTTGAATTTGTCTAAATTAGAATAACGAACATCACAAACATCAAAATTTGAAAGCGAAATAACACAACCTTTAAACTCTATTTTAAATAAAATCGGTCTCAAAAAAAACTTGGACTGAAGCACTTCTTTGAGTAGGGTGGTTGTAATACATACAGTTGGAAAGCTCTAGTCGAGCTAATTCCAACAGTATTTGTATTACTTATAGAGTGCAAGGGTTTATGCGGAGTTATGCTTGCTCAAGTGCGGGGACGGAAAGGCGTGGCAATGGGATGCATTGTTGTGATTTTACATACTAAATATTAATTTAAATTAGTGCTTTTTTTGGTTTTCTGAAAGGGAAGTAGGTTTCCGGTAAGTTAAGACTGGAGGGGAATACGCCGTGGGGTACGATTTCTAGCAGAATACGGCGGGCAGCTTTACCAGAAAGCGAAGGGGAGGAATAAGAATTTTCGTTCTGCTGATGAGGTTTTCTGGGATTTATTACAGCGCTAATGAATACGCAGTTCGCCTTGGGACCAGTGACACTGGTATGCATAACAGAATGTTCAAGGAGCGGAAGTATATGCGCCCCACCTAACCTGTAACCTGTTACACCACTCGCAGTAAACCAAACCTGTTTTCCCCCCAAAAAATCCTGTTTTGGAAATTTTAAGTATACCAACCCATTCAAGTAAACATCATATAAACCTGTTTTCCCGCCTACGCTGCGGAGGCAATCTACGGAGGACCTCCGCTTGGGGTTTGGGGAAGGGAATTTATCTGCTTCTATGATTGAAAGTTTGTGCGTCGAATTGACTCAAATGACTCAATTCGACACACAAGTTGCAAGTCCTCCCACACCGCCGGGCGGTGTAGCACCTAGATTCCACTGGACAAGCCGCAAGATTGAAGCGATATAAAAGTCCACATGCTCACTTCACTGCGCCCCTTTGAAAGCATTTGAATTCTCTATATTGATTCTCCAAGTGCTCCTTGATAATGGCGTCTAATGGTTCCCAGGGAGGGGCTAGCACATCGCACTCATCGTTACGATTGTCCACACGGAAAAAGTGGGCAATGATGCGAGGGGGAATACAGAGGTTGGAGGTGAGATAGAGGGTACGTGAATCGAGACCTCAGAAAATCGGTTCAGCAGGATTGGCACCGACGAGAAAACAGTGATCGGGAGGACGGTTGGGGTGGGAGGAGATCCCTAAGGTGGGACGGGAAGGGAGCGGAGCGGGGGAAAAGAGTGGGGCTGGCGACGGTGTGGGAAAGGGAACGAGTTAGCGAGGGGGAGCGATTGAGAGGTGAGTGGGAGGGCAGGGGAAGAGGAGCAGGGTGTACATCTTGTGCTGAGGGTGTGTGGAGTGGATGAGTGGTTACCTGGACACAGAGAAGTAACAACATCAGCAAAATGCTTGCTCGTCATCTTTTCCGCGCTTCCGGTATAGTACATGTACTACACGCACAACTGGAAGCTCCGTTGCTGGTACCTGGTACCTTCGCATGGACCGCCGACATTTTAATTCATCTTGTATTATCCCAACTCTCTCCCACAGTAAACCAACCATCATTTCCCCCCCCCTTCGTACGACCCTCAGCTACCCCGCCCAGCTCCACTTACTCCCCTGTAACTGCGTATGATTAACAATTTGCGGTCCGTATCGCCACACTTTCGTAACCTGTCCGATTATCTCACCCGCATTCGCAACAGCCCTTGCGTTCACAAACGATTGAGAATCATGCCCAACTTCGTCCAACGGGACAGTAGCACCATTAGGACTGAGGGGTTGAGTGGTCACCTGCAGCACCTTGACAACATGTACGCCTTCGTTGCCATTCGTCACCGGTTTCGTCTTTTTTGTATGCATTCCTAACACTGTTCCACAGCAACTTGCAAGGACAGCTTCTGGTCGCTTGCATTCGGACCATTGTTATCCTCAGGCTTTTTCGTTATTCGAAGTTTGTAGTAGAGATACCGTACCACCTTGCAGATAACAACGGCGAATATTGATAGGGGTAAATCGGCGGGGGAAGAGATCCTGGGAACCAATTACCCTGAGAAGGAGGTGTTGCGAGCGACAAAAGTGCTACCGTGGTATGTGTTGAACGAACAAAAGGGAGTGTATATAGAAGAGAGTTGAAGAAGCTACAAGCAAGTATAAAAGGGGCAGGGTCTACCACCGACGCTCTGCGACTAGCGTAAGAAAACGTTTTCTTGGGTCCGAAGTTGACTCTCAACTTCCTACTACTCTGGACTTGGCTTGAAGTTGTCTGCCAACTTCCTTTATGCTTTGTGTTTGACTTAACTTGTTGAGCGCCCCGCTCGGGTATGCTGGCTCTCAAGTAGTCCTACCATTTCATGCAAACAGCCCCTTATATAGAGTTTTCAACCCTCACATTCTGTAGCACCTATACAGTACCTATGTGCCAAATCTGCACCGCCACAGTACAGTGCAAAGCATCCCTCAAAAAAATAATTAAAAATATAATTGTAAGTACAGTGCCAACTCAGCCAGCGCAGCATGCCAAGGAATATCTACAATTTTCATTATATCACACCCCCTCGCTCAAGACGAACGTCCCGACTCGTCATCATTCTTCTTCTGTTTCTATTAATGTAAGTTGCCTTATTTTTAAAACATGAGGCCTTTCAAACGAATAGGGATGCAGTTGATTACCTATAAAATATTCCAAAAATTAGGTGCGCGTTTGATAGTTCCAATCATCTTTTTGGCTTTCCCGTTTGACATAAGAGCGTAGTCGAGAACTGTCTTCAGCTGAATCCCTTTCTTCTTCAAAACTCGAAGCAGTGAAGTTGCAGTAAAACAAAGGACGTTATCCGAGATTATCCTTTTTGGAAGACCAAACGGTTCAGTTATTTCTTTTTCGATGAATCTCAGGACCACTTCAGCATTGGTCTCCTCACCTGCAACTGCTATTGGCCATCCCATTAGATGTTTTTCCGCTATAAGGAGATATTTGTTTCCGGAAGATGTTTCCTTGAATGGGCCGGCAAAGTCAATTGAGAATGTTTCTAAAAGACAAAAACTGGAAAGCTTAGAGTTGTGTTATACTTTCGTATCGGAGTGAATTTTTGACAGTTTTCGCAGCTTTTCACAAAATAATAGACGTCCTTAGGGATATTGGGCCACCAGAATCTCTCCGTAATGAACTTCTTGGTTGTTTCGAGATCCTAATGCCCTAACTTGTCATGAAAAGTCCTCAAGATCTTCATCCTTTCTTTCAAATGGGCCACTAGACGAGGACTCGCTTTAGTGTGACGGAATAGTTTCCCATTCCACAATGTAAAAGCCTTTTGATTCCTGCGTACCCAATTTCTGTGTTCAAGATCAACCTTTCTCATTTCTAGTCCATCGAGGAATTTGATCAGTCCGTGAATATTAGCTTCGTACTCGTTATCGTTCGGCAACTGCAACTCGGCGACTCCGACGATGTCCTCCGAAGCTTTTTCATTTGCAATCAGTGCGTCCCTCAAGCGGGATAGGTAATCGGCAGGCTGATTATTGCGTCCGCGTCTATACACAATTTCAAACCGATACTCTGCGAAAATGTCGAGCCATCGGCCAAGCGGTGATGTACATCCTTCTTTTGGAATGCTGTCTTAAGTGCCTGGTGATCAGTTATCAAGACAAATGTCTCGAGTGATAAAAGGTATACGCGAAACTTTTTCAGCGCAAAGACGACAGCTAGCGCTTCTTTCTCGCAGACTGAGTATCTCTTTTCCGCATCATTCAGAGTTCGGCTTGCGAATTGAACTGGGTGTAGTCTTCCGTTTTCATCTTTTTGGGACAAAACAGCACCCAAAGACCGCTCTGAGGCATCTGTTTCCACAACGAATGGTCTCTTGAAATCTGGGTACATGAGAACGGGGACACATAGCTTATCTTTAAGCTCCTGAAATACAGTTTCCATTTCCTTGTTCCAGTAAAATTTTCCGTTCTTCGTAGTGCTGGCATGTAACGGTGCTGCAGTCTTGGCGAAATCTTTGATAAATCTTCTGTAATATGAAGCCAGTCCTAAGAAGCTTCGGACCTCCGTCTTTGAAGCGGGCCTTGGTGCCCACTTTATTTTTTCGTTTTCTCTGGATCCACTCTAATTCCCTCTTGGTCGACGATATGACCGAGTAATTGGATAGAAGTTTTCGCAAAGAAGCATTTGCTCAACTTAATTTTCAAGCTATACTCCGATATCCTCTCCACAACTGTCTTGACGTGCGAGATGTGCTGATCCAATGTTTCTGAGAATATGACGACATCATCGATATAGACTCTTGCGAATGGAAGTCCTTTCAAAACCTCGTTCATCATTCTTTGGAATGTAGCTGGTGCATTCATGAGACCAAAAGGCATCACTTCGAATCTGAACGTACTGGCTTTGCTGGTAAAGGTTGTTTTTTCCTTACATTTTTCATCCAATGGAATCTGCCAATAGCCAGTGTAAAGGTCATTTGAGGTGAAATATCTCCCATCCTTCAGGTCCTCGAGGATCTCCTCCATGTTCGGAATCGGAAATCGATCGGGTATCATTCTCTGGTTTAGTTGTCGGTAATCGACGCAAAAACGCAGCTTTCCATCCTTCTTTGGTGCGACCACAAGTGGAAACGACCATGGGGATGAAACTGGTCGAATAATATCATTTTTCAGCATACTTGTAACATTTTCTGAGATAAATTGGTCATATTTTGGCGGTTGACGTCTAGGCTTGTGGTAAATTGGTTGAGTGTCGGTAAGTTCGAACGAGTGAGTAACCGGTACACTTGCTTGTCTTAAATCTGATACACTCCATGCAATTACTTCGGAAGATGTTAACATGTCGGATATTTTCAGTGAGGCGGCGGCGGGAAGGTGCTGCACTTTTCCTTGGATTTCTGCCATTTGGCGCCCTTTTTCTCCTTGATTCTCAACCTCAATATTTTGAAGGACCTCTTCCGTCGTGCTCACATCTTCATATATGGAATTCGACGTACTCTTATTTTCTTTGCAAAGGTAATCTTCTTTCATGCTCTGAATTCCGTCCTTTGATTCGATATCATCGCAAAAAGAAACATGTTCGGGTTTCAAACTTATCCTAGAATTCCAGTCGTCATCTGTTTCAAACCCAGAATCATAATCGTCCCATGCCATGTTCATTACCCCCCAAGGGTACCCTTTTCCACTTCCGAAAGTGTTAGTTGGTTCCGAATCTTCGCTGTCATAGCTAGAAGTGAAATCTTCACTTT
Source organism: Kappaphycus alvarezii (assembly GCA_002205965.3). Classification (NCBI taxonomy): domain Eukaryota; phylum Rhodophyta; class Florideophyceae; order Gigartinales; family Solieriaceae; genus Kappaphycus; species Kappaphycus alvarezii. The sequence goes on along the minus strand of NADL03000608.1, from coordinate 711,989 downwards.
CTGTTTCTTTTAAATCTTCAGGATGCGTGCTTTTGTCGAAATCCAGGGGCATCTTCACGGTTCTGCCGTCAACATTAACTGAAACCATTTGATTGCCCAAGTCAATGCAGGTCCCTAGTCTTTCCATGGTAGGGCAGCCAATGATTGCATCGAAAGGGAGATCAGGCATGACAAGAAAGTCTACATCAACTTTAGAGCCCCCAAAGAACACGGAAACATTGTCAACAGTGCCCATGCATTTTGAGACGGTTCCATCCGCTACAGTTATTTTTCGAGTCGTTGGAGTAATGTCGAGACCTAGATCTGTCACCAAAGTTTCTGAAATGAGGTTTGGAACAGCACCCGAATCGAAGAGAGCCTGGGTTTTCATACCCAATACTTTGACTGGTACCAGCTTAAGACGTCTTGGTGCTGTCGAGGCCGATTGAAGAAACAGTTTCTTACCCTTAGCGGACTTATTAAACCTGATAATTTTTTTGAGTTCTTTTCTCGCATCCTCTGCGTCGCCCCTCAAAAGTTGACCAAACGTTATCCCAGTCGGGGCCGATGCAAGCTCAGCCACCAAATTGTACCTCTTCACATACTCTAGTACGTCCTTAGAGATACTCTTAGCTTTCTTACTCTTTTTCGTCTTCTTGGCCGGAGTGACTCCCACTCCTGGAACAATTTGATCAGACCTCTTGGTTCGAGGAGGTACAGGTGCTGGGATATGCTCCAGCATTCCATAATCTTGCCTAGGTTTCTTCGATAAAATGTTCCCTTCCCCATCCCTTTTTGTCACATTGACTTGACTAATCTCTTCAGCAATGGATACGTTACCGGCATCCGTCAACCTTTGATCCCTTCTATTTTGTAAGATTTTCGCCTCTGGTCCTGACTCACTCCTTGCTTCCGATAAATTTGCTCTTTGTTGTCTTTAGACCAGCAGTTACTTTCATGATGCCCATATCGACCGCACTTTCCACAACGAGTGTTTCTATGTGGATTATCAGGACACCTGTTTGCAAAGTTTCCAGGCTTGTGACAGTAAGAACAGACTTCTGCGGCCTTAGGGGCCCCAGACTGGTTCTTCTTAATGGTAAGAGTAAGGCTTTCCAACTGCGAGGTTATCATGTCAAGTCGATTATCGAATCGGGTTTCCAACCTTTCTTCCAAGTTTTTGACATCGCTCCTGACAGATTCTAATGCCGCTGCACTAGTAGCCGGCCTTTGATAATTCTTTTCAGGATGTACGATAGACATCGATGTGCGGGTTTCCCTCGGTACCTCACTCAGTGACTGAAACGTCTCCGAATTTTTGACAAATTCTACTATGGTACCCTTCAGTTCATCAAAAGTGTGAGGGCCCTTGATGAGGAGGAAATCGGAGAGCCGCTTATCCACCATAGCCGCCTTACGCAGCATTCCGTACTTGGCTTGGGCGTTGAACCCAGCCTTTTCATAAAGATCACACAAGTACACCAATGAGCTTAACAAATCGTCGAAGTTGAGCCGGGCCTCTATGGCGGTACGAATCATCTCATCTGGTTCTACCTCCTTAGCATACTCTTTCACAAGCCACTCACATACGTCACCGAAGTTACGCCCATTCCCGTTAAGAGACCACCCGTCGATAAACTTGGACTTATATTTGTGCTTTGCGTCACCATGAAGATAGGCAAAGATACTTGCGGCCTTCTCTTCATCGCTCTTCTCACGCATCACAACGTTGACATATGTGTAAAGAAACTCCTCAACGTCTTCAGTCTTGCCCCCTGTGAACGTTATACGAGCAGCGTTGAGATCCATGATTACAGAAAAGAAATCCCAACGAAGTGTTCCTTACTACTGCTCAACTCGAATACCTCGGGTGCAACCCCCTCCACAAGAGTACCAAATGATAGGGGTAAATCGGCGGGGAAGAGATCCTGGGAACCAATTACCCTGAGAAGGAGGTGTTGCGAGCGACAAAAGTGCTACCGTGGTATTGTTGAACGAACAAAAGGGAGTGTATATAGAAGAGAGTTGAAGAAGCTACAAGCAAGTATAAAAGGGGCAGGGTCTACCACCGACGCTCTGCGACTAGCGTAAGAAAACGTTTTCTTGGGTCCGAAGTTGACTCTCAACTTCCTACTACTCTGGACTTGGCTTGAAGTTGTCTGCCAACTTCCTTTATGCTTTGTGTTTGACTTAACTTGTTGAGCGCCCCGCTCGGGTATGCTGGCTCTCAAGTAGTCCTACCATTTCATGCAAACAGCCCCTTATATAGAGTTTTCAACCCTCACATTCTGTAGCACCTATACAGTACCTATGTGCCAAATCTGCACCGCCACAGTACAGTGCAAAGCATCCCTCAAAAAATAATTAAAAATATAATTGTAAGTACAGTGCCAACTCAGCCAGCGCAGCATGCCAAGGAATATCTACAATTTTCATTATATCAAATATATTGCGATTCTGTTTCGCAGACCATTGAAATCCTTGCAACTTGGGTGCGTTGAGATCCGGCATGCATTCGTGAAGTACCAAAGAGCCCTTTGCTCAAATTCAATAAGTCTCCGTTACTTAGGTAGGTGCAATTAACTGGCCTCAATTTGCGCTTGAATTTCGGACGGAAACTGGAGAGTCATGTCATCGCAATCATAAATACCACCTGATATTTGTAATGATATCTACATGTTGGATAGAGCCCATTTGCTAGCGATTATTATTGAATCATCAATATAAGATCTCCAGTAAGCGCAAGATGCGGTGAACAACGCCCCGGACGCGGGCGGAGGTAGGCTACGAGAAGATGAGGTTGACGACGAGTTTGAAGTCCTTCATCAAGTACCGGAAAGCGTTCGGACCGGGAGATGGATTGATGATTGTTTCGCTAACACAAATAGCAACGCAAAGTTGAACTATGCCGTGGGAGCAGAGGTGTCGAATCTCGTCCGCATGAATCGTTCAATGTATCTTCTTTGGTACTTTCCCACGAAAACCGAATGTATTGCGACGACACAGAGCACAGTATCGTGAGCCATTTTGTTCTCATTGCAGTTTTAGAGTTCAAGACAGCGGTAGTGAGAGGAGGTGTGAAGATAGAGAAGGACAAGGTTCTGCCCAGCATCTATAAATCTGAAAAGAACAATTCAGCAAAATTCCTGGAGTCATAGGGCCTGAAAGAAAATATCTTTGAACTTGCAACGCATCTAGATTATCAATGTGACTACAATCGGCTTAGGCCACTTGGATCTGGTCACAAAAATTGCCACCGCAATTCTATAGAAAGTTCCAAAGCGAACTGAAGTGGTGTCAGTTAGTATATTTGGCTACAGTGAAGGAATATTTCCTGTTGGCGAAGGATGTTTTAACTCACAGTGGAGCTTTTAGCGGGTTACCTCTATATTCTGCAAGTGGTGACAAGAAAGAAATGATCGAGTTGTCCAATGTTTGCTGCCACATCGCACAAGATGAATATTTCTTTCCTTGCGTCATAGGTGAGTGGCGATATGAACAAAGTTCTGGATATAACGATTGCTTGCGATCGCATCCGGGAAGATGCAATATTCGCGAGGACATATATGGCCAGCCATATTACTCTAGTCTTCAACGTGTGGCAGAAAGCGCTAAGAAAAAGGGTACAGTATCATTAGAATTGATGACGCTTTACCTGATCCCTTCGCGCACCAGCACCTGTTCTCAGTAATTGAGGAGAGTATTGCAGAGTAAAAGGCCGCAGCTGCAACAGCTGCAAAACGGGAAGGGCTACCTTGCGAAATCGTCTCCTGAATATATGCATGAAGCTGTTGTGGAAAAGGCAAAGATACTCGAGCCGTCAACTTGAAAGGAAATAGAGTGCCTACCCATAGGATGGAACAAGCAACAGACGAAATCGATCACAGTGCAGCCACGGACACGAACGGTGAGGTTGTGAATGGTAACGACAAAGCTGCCAATGGCTCTACCCTCATTGGGCGGCCCGCAGACTGCCTTTCACTTCCTTTGATACTGCACAAGCGCATGCCGCCTCATCTACACTCTTCGGACTACCCCACCGCACCTAACCTCTTCTACGTCAAAAAAGTTTGACCAAGAACTGCGAGGGGCCTTCGAGAGTATTCACCGAGAGCTGCAGGACAGTTCCCGGCTCTGCGCCCTTCTCCCTTCTCACGATGGGGACTAGGACTCAAGCTCACCTCAACGGTTCAGTCTGCTACTTACTTCCGCTCCCTAGCGAGTACTTACAGCCTTCAATCGATCTATTCCCACCCAATGGTTGCCAACTGCTCACCAACGAGATAAGCAAGGCGCACCGCTCAATCCATCCATCGTTGCTCCCTGAGTGCTTGCGCCTCGCACCACTCCTAAATCACCTTCAATTGCGCGGTTACCTCCAAGGTACTCAGACTGACCTCACCACCAACATTCACGAAAAGCGCCACCAACTCTACTTATTATCCCCACCAAAACATGAAAGTGCAGCTCAACGCCTGGCACGGAACCTGAGCTACCGCACCCAATATGCCCACTCCCCTTTCCTCACCCTCCCAGACTCCCGCTACTCAACTCAGGTGGACCCTGAGATTTGGATATACATGGTAATCCTTGGCCTCATTAATCCTGTCTTCAGCGGCCGGGACCATTTTCCGCGGTGTGTCCTTTCGAATTTCTGCTGCCCGCCTCTCGTTTACCCTCTCGGGAGACATTCAATGCAATTTAGAGTACGAAAGGGCTTCCATAGACGCCAAAATCACCTCCGAGACAAACTATATTATCTTCTTCGCTACCCGTCGGTCCTCTTGAATCACAAGCTTGAATTCACCTTCCCATTCGAAGCGCATCTACCTTATCAAGACCTCCGCAGAATGGACCTCTTAATTGATAACCTTGAGTTCTCTCCAAGACCTCATGCGATAGAAGTATTCCTTGCGAGCCCATATACTGCCATAGACATACCTCACTCCCGCAAGACACCAGCCGGAACGATAATTACTATCAAAGCTCAAAAAAGAGGACACTACGCTGAACTATGCGCTACGATACGAGCCCAGTTCTTCCCGTTTGGCTTCGATACGCATGGAGCAATCGGTGCAACTGCTCGTCATGCCCTTTGATAGGGATAAATTGTCGGTAGTTGAAATACTCACAACCAATTACCCCCCAAGAGAGAGTGTTGCAAGCGACAAAAGTGCTACCGTGGTATAGTTGAACGAAGAAAAAGGGTTGGATAAGGACGACAGTTGAGAGGGCTACAAGCGAGTATAGAAGGGGCTGTGGGGTGTTAAGCGCACACGAGCAGATCAAGGTAGAACTGTGGTTGAAACTTTGGTTGAGGCTGGCTGGGTAAAGCCGGCCGCTCCAAACCAGGGTTTATATAGAACTGAAGATAGCTACAAACTAAAGGAAAATGCAGTCTAACAGTAGCGAATTCAAAGGTATTCCCGTAAAACAGCCCTGACGGTATCGTAAGTAGCGCTTTCAGAATTGTAGTCGGCAAGAGTGACATACTCTGACAAGATGTAAGAAGTACATTGGTCCAGGTGGCATGGGATAGCAAGGCGACTTTTGATTGGTAAAGCAATGATGTAATATCCCAGTGTGCAACTCGCCCGTAACTATTCCAAGTGTACCAATGGGGTCAAACGCTGTGTTCAGAACTGTAAGGAAAGTGTAATGACAGCAAAGTGCCTAGTAGCCCTGGCTGCAAGGTTACCAGTGGTTTGAATCTACAGTACAGTATATGCAGTGAATTCGTGTAAAGCTGTAAGGTCTGTGAAGTGAAATACAACATCACTCCCCCTTACAGAGAAGAATCGCCCCGATTCTTGAGGTTCTGCTTGTACTTATTCAAAAGTTCTTGTGAATTCTTGAGGTATGATTCGGGAAGCCACGAGTTCTCATGATCTCCGTACCCTTTCCATTTGACAAGGAATTTATTTTTTCCACGTTCTTTTTTATGAGCGAGTATAGACTCAACTTCGTATTCCTCATGTCCATCTTGAAATTGGAGTGGTGGCGGTGGTGGAATTTGTCGGTTGAATTCATCTTCAAAGAACGGTTTCAAGAGGCTAGCGTGGAACGCATTATGTATTCCTCTGTCGATCATCGGTTGAGATAACTGCAGACGGTAAGTTACACCGTTAATGTCCTCTGTTATTTCAAAGGGACCACAATACTTTGGGTTCAGTTTTGCGTGATCCAGCCGCATCTTCAAGTGATAAGTTCTTTGTTGATAGCCAAACCTTATCACCAATCTTGAACGTAGACGGCCTTCTTTTCTTGTTTACATATTTTGCGGTGGACTCATTGGATTTTCGGATCTGATTCTGGGCTTTCCTTAATGCTTCTTGCATATGTTTTAGAAAACCTGCTGCCGCTGGATTGTCTGACGCTAAAACATCTAAGGTACTGTTCGTGGTTGAATTCCGTAATTGAGGAAAAATGGTGAGAAAGTTGTGGTGACATTCACAGAGGAGTTGTAAGCAACTTCAAAGTCTACCACGAAATTATCCCAATCTGATTTGTCGAAGCTAACAAAAGCACGGATCATTTCCTCTATTTTCCTGTCATTATCTCCGATTGTCCATCAGTTTGTGGGTGGTATGCAGAGGAGGGGTATATCTTTGTTCCTAGTAGAGCAAAAAGTTTTGTCCAAAACTTGCTCATGAAGATGGGATCTCGGTCACATATGATATTCCTGGTAATCCATGATTTCGGTATACGTGATTCTTGAACAGCAGTGCTGTTTCAGGAGCATCTGTGTTTGGTTTCATTGGTATTATTCTGATCATCTTCGAAATTCTGTCAACGACTGTTAACACGCCGTTGTTTCCATTTTTCGACTTTGGGAGAGGTGTGATGAAATCCATGGTTATGTGGGTCCATTTGGTTTTCGGTGGTTCTAGTGGTTGTAAAAGACCTGCGGGTTTCTGATTGGTTGCTTTGGTTCTCTGGAATTGGCAGGAACGTATGTATCGGATTACATCCGATCTTAAATTTTTCCAATAAAACTTTGGTGATATTCTGTTGATAGTTTTGCTTATTCCTAGGTGTCCCGTGTTGGGAGTGCAATGATAGTCATGCAGGAGTTTGACTCTGAAATTTCCTTCTGGTACACAGATCTTCTTGTTTTTAAGTAGAAGCATCCCTCGACGCTCAGAGGGAGCTTTAGGATCTTGGTAATGGGTTCTGAGGTTCTCATCCCTACCATAATCTTCTACCAACCACTAACTCACTAACTCAGTGTTCGTGAATGATATGGTCGAAATGTTATTGGATTCTGAGGATGTCTTGGTAATAACTTCTTGAAGTAATGAATTATTTCGGTGATCAGGTGACAGCAAATCTTGTGGTTGCCTCGATAGTGCGTCCGCCACTACATTTGATTTTCCTGAGATGGGTATTATCTTGAAGTCGAAATTAACTAATCTTTTCCAGCCATCTCACTTGTCTCGGGGACAAGTTTTCTTGGGTTTCTAGGTATCTTAGGGGATAGTGGTCCGAGTGAATGGTGAATGAATTACCATAAAGGTATGATCTCCACCACTTGAGGGAATCTACAATGGCCAAAAGTTCCCTTTCATGGGCCGCATAGTTTTGCTCCGCATCATTAAGAGTCCTGGATGCAAACGCGACCGGCCTTTTAGAACCAATTCTTCCTGTTCCAGCACTGCACCAATTGCATACTGTGATGCATCTGTGGTTACGTAGATAGGCAGTGTGGCGTCGAAATTTCTGAGAACCGGTGCGCTACAAAGTGTTTGCTTGAGTACTTTGAAGGCATCATCTTGAGTGTGGCTCCATTGGAAATTCACGTTTTTCATCAATTCTGTGAGAGGTTTTGCAAGAATTGAACAGCCTTTTATGAATCTCCGGTAATAATTGACAAAACCAAGAAAAGACTGTACTTGTTGCTTATTCTTTGGTATCGGCCATTCCATGACTGCATTTATCTTGTTTGGATCAACAGAAATACCACTTTGAGAAATGATGTGTCCTAGGTACTCGACTACTGTAACTCCGAAGACACATTTAGATAATTTGCCAAACAATGTTTCTTTTCTGAGGATTTCGAGTACAGTTCGAATATGATCCAAGTTATCCTTCCATGTCTTACTGTAGATGAGGATATCATCCAGATAGACGATCACAAATGAGTCGAGCTGATCCTTGAAAATGTCATTCATTAGGTTCATGAAAGTTGCTGGCGCATTAGTGAGTCCAAACGGCAGAACAAGAAATTCAAAGTGCCCGTATCGTGTTCTGAATGCGGTAAAAGGAATCGAATCTTCGTGTAGTCTAATCTGGTGATACCCAGATCTAAGATCAATTTTGCTGAAGAACTTTGCTCCTTTAAGCTGGTCGAAAATGTCGTCAATTCGTGGTAAGGGATAGCTATTTTTTACAGTAAGCCGGTTTAAGGCTCTGTAATCGACACTCATCCGTAGAATATCATCCTTCTTGCTCACGAATAGGATAGAAGCTCCCCAGGGGCTCTTACTAGGTCTTATAAACTCAGCTTCTAGTAGTTCGTCCAACTGTTTTCGGAGTTCTGACATTTCTTTGTCAGAAAGTCTATAGAGACCTTTCTTTTGTGGTTCTGCTCCTTCCTTTAATTCTATTTCAAAGTCTTGTTTCCTTCTCGGTGGCTAACCTCTTGGGAGTTTCTCTGGAAACACATCAGCAAATGTTTCCAAAACCTTCTGTATGTCTCGAGGGTATACTGGTGCTCTTGTTTCACTAGAATGTAACGGTCTAAGTAAAACTGCAAATAACTCTTTTTTCTCATCGAAATCACTAACTATGGTATTGAAAGATACAAAAGGACTCACTACGGCATCACCAGCAATAAATATGAATGAATTTCCCTTATGTTCGATTTTCACCTCATTATTAAAACAATTGATTTTTGCCCCATGCGAGGCGCACCATTCTTTCCCAAGAATTGCATCATAACACTTCAATGGGCTTACTGCAAAGTACAGAGGTTAAGTATAGGCAGTTTATATGTACAATGACAGCGTTTACCAATTCTTGAAGTATCTGGTCCGCACCGTTGGCCATTTCAGCACGCTCTCTGGAATCTCGGGTCTTTATTTGATGTTTCTTGCAAAACGATTCACTCAAGAAGTTGATCTCACCACCAGGGTCTATGAGGATTTTTGCTGGTCCACCAGAAATTGTACCCTTGACAATGAGAAGGCCCTTGTGATTTCTCTCGAATGCAGGGGATAATGTTTCAATGAACGTTGCATTCGATCTGATGGTGGACACAATGGACCTTTTTGTTTGATTCAATGATAACTCCCGAGTTTCTTTGTCTAACACAAGGTTGTCTAATGGTTCTTTAATGACTGGAACTGACTGGGGACCTTCAATCAGTTCCTCCGGGCTTTTGGGCAGTTCTTGGCCATGTGTCCTTTCTGTCTGCACCTGAGACAGAGACCTTCGCGCATACATCTTTCACGTTCTACTTTGTCAGGCTTCTGTAAATTAGGAGTGTTTCTTTTTAGCCCCGGTATCACTTCTACGTTCCCAATTTCCATTGGTACAGGACTGCTGGTTCCAGCAAAAGAGCTTCCATTTCCATTCCTTCCTCCAGAAGACTTTGGTAGGTTACCGGGTCCAGAACGCCGATAGGCCGACTCTACTCGCTCAGCATCCTTCATTAGATCGGAGAGGTTGACGTATTCTTTGGTGCACAACGCCTTCAAACCGCGAGAGTAACGATTTATCTGGTCTTTAACTCCAATATCGGAATGTCGAGTATAATTTTGTTGAAGTCTTCGTTGAAGGTAGGAACATCTTTGACTTGTATCCAGCGGGCGAGTTTGTCTCGAGCGATCTTCTCTTTGTTCAGCATTTCAAAACGATGGATCAAAGCAACCTTCAGGGACTGCAAGGAATTTATTCCTTTCCCTTCTTCTGTCTTGAAGTGGACCATCCACCATTCATGGTCATTTCCAGCAAGTAGCTGAGTGCTATGTGTAGGGTTCCATTGCCATCATTTCCCCGAGGTAGTTGTCCATTTGAACGCACCAGCTAGCAATTGATCCTTTCCCAGTGAATGTAGTTGGCTTTTTTTCTTTAGGCCAGCCTGACTGTCCACTAGGGCATTATTTGACGAGCTGGCCTGGTTTCGGGCGTTTACGAGTTCAGAATCTAAGGAGGATACCTTTTGCGCTGCAATAGAAAGCTCTGATCTGTGTGCCGCAATTTGGTTATTGGCATGCTCCAGATTCTGCTGCAACTGAAGCACCATTTGCGTAAGGGACTCTAGGGTGACTTGCGGCTGATCCATAGGGATTAGGTTCACAAAGGCTGTAACAGTGTTTGTCCTGGTATCTGGGAGAAGTTTCCGACTTTACACGTGCACACGTGGCTATACGTGTACACGATTTCTGTAACACTTGAAGTAACAGAGAGTCTCCTAGATGGTTCTTGGACTAACTACCCACGAGGCGAAGCCTCCAGCAAATGCCAACAATGATTTTTTAAGAAATTGTGATTTATAACCTGATTGGCTCTCCTTGCACCTTCAAATTTCGGTCCTGGTGACCTAGTGGTTAAGTGTAAGCAGCTCTTGATGAAGTAGTCGCGGGTTCAAGTCCGCCAGGAGCACTTACAAAAGTTCCTTCTCTGACGTAAGGGTTGACGTCAGTCACGTCGGGTGCGTCATAGTAGCCCTTCTTCCGATTCTTGCTTTGCGGTTGTTGTCCTGTCTAGGTCCTGATGGCGATACGGACTTACAATTGTGAGTCCTACTACAAGGATCTGGGGCAGCAGAGGAAAGCTTGCAATCACAGCGGAAGGGTGAACACAACACACACACGAAGTCGATTGAGAAATGAACTTATTGCTCTATTTTCCTTTTGTTACTCAAAAACAAGCAATTTTAATGGAAAATAAAGATACTAATTGTGACCCCTGACTGTGAGTCGATTCTGAGCCCCGTTCTGATGGCGGACAAGATCTTGTTCACTGAACAACTCAATTCGGCAGTCCTTGCACTTGTACTCCTTCTTGCTTGTACGGCGGATGTGACGACGGGAACGGAGGTGCTCGAAGTACTGAACGCGACCGGAGCAGGTCACTTGACAATGACGACAATGGAACGGAGAGGACTTCGTGTTCTTGTTCATCCGCGGCCTTTTCGAGGGCCTAGCCTTGCGGATTGGATGGTTTACCACCCTTTGGATCGACACAGAGGCGGCGTCCGGCAGTACTTGAAGCCTTTTTGGAGGAGCCCTTGAACTTGTCGGTGGCCTTGACGGGTTCAAGACGGTCGGACGCGACGGCTTCCTCGGGACCGGGGCTAAGAATCGAAGACTGGTCGATGTGGGTAGGGTGAACGAGCGAAAAGGGGTGCGAGGCTTTTCGACCGTAACAAGAGGAGATGCCACTGACAGTGCTCGGGTAAGACAAGATCTTGGCAAGTCGGCGTCGGTGTCTTGGGCTCCTCGGGGCTGAGTAAGGCGATGGGGGTTCTCGGAGTCGACGGAGGAAGCGGGGTCTTGGGATCTTCTTCCTCGCCAATCGGTAGTATTGGCGAGGTGGGCGGGAACGAAAGTCGGCGAGGTCTTCTGAGTCGTACTCTGACGGCGATGGAGGGCGGCCCTTTGACTTCCTGTTGTACGACACTGTGGGTTACCGCGTAAGGGTCAGAGTGAAAAACAAAAATGTTAGTCTCTGTTTGCAATCGGGCAGCTGAGATAAATCTAGTAGAGATTTTATCCCAACTGGCGGATTGGAAAAACGCACAATAAGGCACAACTTACTTGCGATGCTACCACGATGTGGGGTGTTAAGCGCACACGAGCAGATCAAGTAGAACTGTGGTTGAAACTTTGGTTGAAGCTGGCTGGGTAGAGCCGGCCGCTCCAAACCAGGGTTTATATAGAACTGAAGATAGCTACAAACTAAAGGAAAATGCAGTCTGACAGTAGCGAATTCAAAGGTATTCCCGTAAAACAGCCCTGACGGTATCGTAAGTAGCGCTTCAGAATTGTAGTCGGCAAGAGTGACATACTCTGACAAGATGTAAGAAGTACATTGGTCCAGATGGCATGGGATAGCAAGGCGACTTTGATTGGTAAAGCAATGATGTAATATCCCAGTGTGCAACTCGCCTGTAACTATTCCAAGTGTACCAATGGGGTCAAACGCTGTGTTCAGAACTGTAAGGAAAGTGTAATGACAGCAAAGTGCCTAGTAGCCCTGGCTGCAGGGTTACCAGTGGTTTGAATCTACAGTACAGTATATGCAGTGAATTCGTGTAAAGCTGTAAGGTCTGTGAAGTGAAATACAACAGGCAGGGTCTACCACTGATGTTCTTTGACAAGCGTAAGAACAACAGGTTTTGGGTTTGAAGTTGACTGTCAACTTCCTACTACTCGGGACTTCGCTTGAAGTTGTTTGCCAACTTGCTTGACCTCCACAAGAGGAAGCAGTTTGTTCAGCTTACATAGACTTTTTGGTTAACCCTAAAGTCTCAAACAAAAATACTAAGAGCCATAAAATGCATCAAATGGAATCGCGTGAACGAGAAAGACTAAAAGGAGATATTATCATGGTAAATATCTAGATTTCTTCCTTAATATCTTAGTCCTCTAGATCAGAGCCAAATAAATCCTCCGAAATATCCATTCCACACAAGCAGTCCCCACAAATATCAGCGGGTGGCTTACAATTCTCTATTTCCTGCTGGGAAATATCTAAACCACTAAAGAGGCTCCCATCCAGTTCCAGAGTCGGGACCACCTGGTCCATACTTTGCGGCCCCCTCCCCACTATTCCAACGCTTTCCTTGTCTCCCTCGCCCTCATCCTCGTAGTAGTCCTCTTCACCCTTCTCTTCGTCTTCGTCAGAAGAGTCAGAGATAATGATTATTCCCTCAGTCTCCCCTTCGTTCTCCATGGGAGTCCCCCCACCGTTGTACACTAGTGGCTCGCACGGGTCCACTCAGTTCTCCTCTTGATTATCCTCTTCCTCCACCTCCTCTTCCTCTTCTTCCTCTTCTTAAATTTCTTCCTCCTTTTCCTCCTCTGCCTCCTCTGCCTGCTCGAAGCAGTTGCCGTGGACATATTTCCGAACGCGTTCCCGGTCCATTCTTCTACAGTAGTCATCGTATTCGGTTGGACCATTTGACATCAGGGCCAGAGCGTTGAGTGGAAGGCGGCCTCGGGATGACTTGGTGATGGTGAGGGAAGGGCGTAGGTTGGTCATGTTAAGGGCCAATAAAGGGGTGAGCCGATGGGGTAGTTGATGGCGGGGGGGGTTTCTCAGCGATGTCGATTTCGAACTTTAAATACTGCGACATCTTCGAAAATTATGACGACTTTGGACGTGTAATGACATCTATTCATAACACCGTGTCTTAAAATAAAAAAACAACCCATGAATTTGCCACACTCATCCAAATTAAAAATATTTTACAAATTCAGAAAATGTAAAAATACCTTGCAAATTCCGATATAGTATCCGAATTTGGTCCTCTTCTGGATTTTTTTTCGGGTGCAAATTTAGCGCACATCACCCTTGCCGAAATTGCATCATTCTTCTCAATACGCCGCGGCACCACGCCTTCTGACCAATACCACCGACTTGTCACCACCCTCGCGTCCCTCTGCTCCAGCTCACGGCTAATGACTGGATACACTTAGTAGACCAAGCAATGTGCGCGTTCGAAGCATCCTCGTATGTGAAGGTGTAAACAGGCACAGCATAGGCTAATGGATGCAGAGCTAGAGGCAAGAAGGCTGCGGCGGCAATGTTCTTGCAAATTTGCATGGCAACCCATTGAAGGAACAAAAACCTCCCTCCGCATATCCCGGCAATTTTACTTAGTACGAAGGCTATCACGTGTTCGCAATTAAGCGTTGTGCGTTCTGTAGGCTATGTTCTTGTTATAGGTGGCAACCAATGGTATCTGATAGGGGTAAAATCGTCGGGAGAAGAGATACTTAGAACCAACTACCCCAAGACGGAGGTGTTGCGAGCGACAAAAGTGCTACCGTGGTATAGTTGAACAAATAAAAAGGAGTGTATATGGGAGAGAGTTGAGAGGGCTACAAGCAAGTATAAAAGGGGCAGGGTCTACCACTGATGCTCTGCGACCAGCTTAGGAAAAAGTTTTCTAGGGTCTGAAGTTGACTCTCAACTTCCTACTACTCGGAGCTTGACCTGAAGTTGTCTGCCAACTTGCTTGACCTCTCAAGGAGGAAGCACTTTACTCAGCTTATATAGACCTTTCGGCTAATCCTAAAGTCTCAATCAAACATACTAAATACCATAAAACGCATTCACGGGAATCGTGTGAACCAGAGAGACCATTAGAAGATATTTCCTCAAGGTAAATATCTAGGTGCCATACCCATGCCAGCCACCCATCGGCCAGGGGTGGGAATTGATGTGGCCATTATATAGACCTTTCAGAGTCACTCGTAGTATCACCCACAACCTAGAACTGTACTGACATCCACTATGACAGCGTGTCCTAAAATAAAAAATCAACCGATGAATTTGCCACACTCACCCAAATTAAAAATATCTTGCAAATTCAAAAACTGTAAAAATATCTTCCCAGTTCCAATACTGTATACAATTATGGTCCTCATCTAAATTTTTTCGTGTGCGAATTTGCGCACATCACGCCCTCCCGCTCAAGACGAACGTCCCGGCTCGTCACTGCTCTTGTTGTTCTTGTGGGAGTTCTATCCATTCATCAGGGAGAGTATAGGGTTCACTATAAGGATATGGTAGTAGCTCATTTCCAATATGATGAGAGAGTGTGTACCGTGCGATGACCGGCTCATCTCCTTGGTCAAGAGTTTCGTAGATTCGGCGTATGGTTTCATAGTGTTCTCTAATGAGCTCCTCCCGTTTCACTTCTCCAAACCTTCCAAATGTGAGGTAGTAAACGTAGTATGCAAACTTTTCTGGCAACGGGTCCAGAAACGGGTATCTGAAGGAGAAAAAAACTCGCAACATAAGGACTGAGTCCTCACGAGTAAGGTGCGCCCCGTGAATGGTCTGGAAGCACATGCAAATACTAATTGCAAAAAAGGAAATTACTTCTGCTTCTCGAGGGTCCTCTGTCATTTCGCGAAGCCAACGTCTAATTGGTAGCCGTCCAATAATTAAGGATGCATAGTTTCCCCCTGGGAGACTAGGCGGTGTTTGAGGCGATCTTCTTGGCGATCTTCCTCGCTGCTCCCGACGCCTTGCCCTCTTCGATGATCCGCCCCGATCACTTGATGGTCCAGCTCGTATCATCATCACGGCCTCGGGAGGATCCTGGTCTTCGGCTGAGGTTGTATTTCTGAGCGGAGCAACGTAAGGTTCCCATAGAGGATATGGGACCAGTCGATATTCCATATCAGGGGGCAAGCTGTAACCTCTCAGTCGCACATCTTGGTTGTTCTTGAGAAATACGTAAACTGGACGGATAATGTTCAGATATGTTTGCGACAAGTCTCCGATAGCTACCATTCCATACCTCCCTATAGAGTAATGATATATGACTTCCACAAACTCTGGACCTGCTTCCGTGAACCTTCCGTTTTGGAATGAGAATAGAACTCTGATCAATAGTCGGAAATCTTCTTGAGGTAGCAATGGTCCGTTCAACGTACGAAAACATAGGCATATATTAATGTAGAAATGGATGATTACGTGGAGTTCGTAGTAGTCACGCGTAATCGAGATGATCCATTCCCAGGCCCTTTTTCCTCCCATAGGAATCATTCTATAGTTAAAGATGAGTATGCCTCGTGGTTGCGCATAGTCCTGTGTGAGAAGGAATTCTTCAGGCCTCTGATGGTAAGGGACCAGACGACGTGCATGGATTGCCCTCCTTGATCTCTTCCCTGAGCTTGAACAGAGCTTATAATGCGGGTGTCTTTCCTCCGTGACGATGCAAGGGTTCGAGTACTTTGTTTGGAAAGCCGGCCACTTCACAGCCTGTTGCATTGCTTTTCCGTGTGCTACAAGTACTTTAGAGCCGACTGAGAAAGTTTGGACTGGAGGCTCTTCATCCTTATTTCTTGTCTGTGTTAGCGCGCGGTGTGATCTCCAGCTTTCGGTGGCCAATAGTTCGACCTCTCTACTCTCTTCATCGATAACATTTGTTTCCATATCTCTCTGTAACATTCTAGGAGCTCTTCCGTACATTAGCTCAAACGGTGACCGTCCACTTCTTCCTCTTCTTCGCCGATAGCCGTATAACACTTTTGGTAAGGCATCTTCCCACTGGATTTCATTCTCGGACATAGTTTTCGATATTGATCGTTTGATGGTTCCAACCATCCTCTCCGCTTTCCCGTTTGACATAGGAGCATATGCGAGAACTGTCTTTAGCTGAATACCTTTTTCTTCCAAGAAACGAAGCAGTGAAGTTGCAGTAAAACAAAGTGCGTTATCCGAGATGATCCTTTTTGGAAGACCAAACGGTTCAATTATTTCTTTTTCGATGAATCTCAGGACCACTTCAGCATTGGCCTCCTCAACTGCAACTGCTATTGGCCATCCAGTAAGATGTTCCACCCCTATAAGGAGATATTTGTTTCCGGAAGAGGTTTCCTTGAATGGGCCGGCAAAGTCAATTGAGAAGGTTTCAAAGAGACCGGAAACTGGAAAGCTAGAGTTGTCTTATACTTTCGTATTGGAGTGAATTTTTGACAGTTGTCGCAGCTTTTCACGAAGTTATAGACGTCCTTATGGATACTGGGCCACCAGAATCTCTCAGTAACGAATTTTTGGTTGTTTCGAGATCCCAATGCCCTAACTCATCATGAAAAGTCCTCAAGATCTTCATTCTTTCTTTCAAAGGGGCCACTAGTCGAGGACCGGCTTTCGTGTGTCGGAAGAGTTTCCCATTCCACAATGTAAAAGCCTTTTGATTCCTGCGTACCCAATTTCTGTGTTCAATCAACCTTTCTCATTTCTAGTCCATCAGGAATTTAATTAGTCCGTGAATATTAGCTTCGTACTCGTTATTGTTCGGCACTTGCACCTCGGCAACTCCGACGATGTTCTCGGAAGCTTTTTCATTTGGAATCAGTGGATCCCTCAAGCGGGATAGGTAGTCGGCAGGCTGATTATTGCGTCCGGGCCTATACACAATTTCAAACCGATATTCTGCGAAAATGTCGAGCCATCGGGCCAAGCGGTGATGTACATCTTTCTTTTGGAATGCTGTCTTAAGTGCCTGGTGATCAGTTATCAAGACAAATTTCTCGAGTGATAAAAGGTATACGCGAAACTTTTTCAGTGCGAAGACAACAGCGAGCGCTTCTTTTTCGCAGACTGAGTATCTCCTTTCCGCATCATTCAGAGTGCGACTTGCGAATTGAACCGGGTGTAGTCTTCCGTTTTCATCTTTTTGGGACAAAACGGCACCCAAAGACCGTTCTGAGGCATCTGTCTCCACAACAAATGGTCTCTTGAAATCTGGATACATGAGCACTGGGGGGACACATAGCTTATCTTTAAGCTCTTCAAATGCGGTTTGCATTTCCTTGTTCCATAAAAATTTTCCGTTCTTTGTTGTGCTGGCATGTAACGGTGCTGCAGTCTTGGCGAAATCTTTGATAAATCTCCTGTAATATGAGGCCAGTCCTAAGAAGCTTCGAACCTCCGTCTTTGAAGCGGGCCTTGGTGCCAACTTGATTTTTTTCGTTTTCTCTGGATCCACTTTAATTCCCTCTTGATCGACGATATGACCGAGTAATTGGATAGACGTTTTCGCAAAGAAGCATTTGCTTAACTTAATTTTCAGGCTGTACGCAGCTATTTCTCCACCACAGTCTTGACATGCGATATGTGCTGATCCAAGGTTTTTGAGAATATCACTACATCATCGATATAAACTCTTGCAAATGGAAGTCCTTTCAAAACCTCGTTCATCATTCTTTGGAATGTAGCTGGGGCATTCATGAGACCAAAAGGCATCACTTCGAACCTGAATGTACCGGCTTTGCTGGTAAAAGTTGTTTTTTCCTTGCATTTTTCATCCAATGGAATCTGCCAATAACCAGTGTAAAGATCAATTGAGGTGAAGTATCTCCCGTCCTTCAAGTCCTCGAGGATTTCCTCCATATTCGGAATCGGAAATCGATCGGGTATCATTCTCTGGTTCAGTTGTCGGTAATCGACGCAAAAACGCAGCTTTCCATCCTTCTTTGGTGCGACCACAACTGGAAATGACCATGGGGATGAAACTGGCCGAATGATATCATTTTCCAGCATACTTGTAACATTCTCTGAGATAAATTGGTCATATTTTGGCGGTTGACGTCTAGGCCTGTGGTAAATTGGTTTAGTATCGGTAAGTTCAAATGAGTGAGTGACCGGTACACTTGCTTGTCTTAAATCGAAACGCTCCATGCAATTACTTCGGAAGATGTTAACATGTCGGATATTATCATTGAGGCGGGGGCTGGAAGGTGCTGTACTTTTTTTGAATTTCTCCAATTTGGCGCTGGTCCTTTTCTTGATCCTCACCCTCCAAATTTTGAAGGACCTCTTCCGGCGTGCTCACATCTTCAGATATGGAATTCGATATATTCTTGTTTTCCGTGCAATTGTAATCTTCTTTCATGCCCGAATTCCGTCCTTTGATTCGATATTATCGCAAAAAGAAACACATTCAGGTGTCCAAACCTACCTAGAATTCCATTCTTCATCTGTTTTCAAACCAGAATCATAATCGTCCCATGTCATGTTCATTGTCCCCGAGCGTACCCTTTCTCACTTCCGAAAGTGTTAGTTGGTTCGGAATCTTCGCTGTCATAGCTAGAAGTGAAATCTTCACTGTCCGTCTCTCTTAGATCTTCCGGATGTGTGCTTTTGTCGAAATCCAGGGCATCTTCACGTTTCTGCCGTCAACATTAACTGAAACGATTTGGTTGCCCAAGTCAATGCAGGTCCCTAGTCTTTCCATGGTAGGACAGCAATGATTGCATCGAAAGGAGCTCCGGCATGACGAGAAAGTCTACATCAACTTTAGAGTCCCAAAGAACACGGAAACCTTGTTAACAGTGCCCATGCATTTGACGCGTTCCATCCGCCATTGTTATTCTTCGAGTAGTTGGAATAATTCGAGACCTAAATCTGTCACCAAAGTTTCTGAGATAAGGTTTGGAACAGCGCCGAATCGAAAAGAGCTTGGGTTTTCATTCCCAATACTTTTGACTGGTACTAGTTTAAGACGTCTTGGTGCTGTCGAGGCCGATTAAAGAAACAGTTTCTTACTCTTAGCGGACTTATTAGACCTGATAATTTTTTTGAGTTCTTTTCTCGCATCCTCTGCGGTCGCCCCTCAAAAAGTTGACCAAACGTTATCCCAGTTGGGGCCGATGCAAGCTCAGCCACCAAATTGTACTTCTCACATATTCTAGTACGTCCTTCGGGATACTCTTAATTTCTTACTCTTTCTCGTCTTCTTGGCCGAATGTTTCCCACCCTGGAACAACTGATCAAGCCTCTTGGTCGAGGAGGTACAGGTGCTGGATGCTCCAGCATTCCATAATCTAGCCTAGGTTTTTTCGACAAAACGTTTCCCTTCCCATCCCTTTTTGTCACATTAACTTGACTGATTTCTTCAGCGATGGATACATTACCGGCATCCGCCACCTTTGATCCTTCCCTGTTTTGTAAGATTTTCATCTCTGGTCCTGACTCACTCCTCGCGTCCGATAAATTTGCTCTTCTGTTGTCTTTAGACAGCAGTACTTTCATGATGCCCGTAACGACCGCACTTTCCACAACGAGTGTTTCTATGTGGATTATCAGGATACCTATTTGCAAAGTGTCCAGGCTTGTGACAGTAGGAACAGACTTCTGCGGCCTTGGGGCCCAGACTGGTTCTTCTTAATGGTAAGAGTAAGGCTTTCCAACTGCGAGGTTATCATGTCAAGTCGATTATCGAATCGGGTTTCCAACCTTTCTTCAAGTTTTTGACATCGCTCCTGACTGATTCCAATGCTGCTGCGCTAGTAGCTGGCCTTTGATAATTCTTTTCAGGATGCACGATCGGCATAGATGTACGGGTTTCCCTCGGTATTTCACTTAGTGACTGAAACGTCTCCGAATTTTTGACAAATTCTACATGGTACCCTTCAGTTCATTAAAAGTGTGAGGGCCCTTGATGAGGAGGAAATCGGAGAGCCGCTTATCCCCATCGCCGCCTTACGCAGCATTCCGTACTTGGCTTGGGCGTTGAACCCAGCCTTTTCATAGAGATCACACAAGTATACCAATGAGCTTAACAAATCGTCGAAGTTGAGCCGGGCCTCTATGGCGGTACGAATCATCTCATCTGGTTCTACCTGCTTAGCATATTCTTTCACAAGCCACTCACATACCTCACCGAAGTTACGCCCATTCCCGTTAAGAGACCACCCGTTGATAAACTTGGCCTTATATTTGTGCTTTGCGTCACCATGAAGATAGGCGAAGATACTTTCGGCCTTCTCTTCATCGCTCTTCTCACGCATCACAACGTTGACATATGTATAGAGAAACTCCTCAACGTCTTCATTCTTGCCCCCTGTGAACGTTATACGAGCAGCGTTGAGATCCATGATTACAGAAAAGAAATCCCCTCGAATGGTTCCCTAAGACTGCTCAACTCGAATACCTCGGGTGCAACCCCCTCCACAAGAGTACCAAATGATAGGGGTAAATCGTCGGAGAAGAGATACTTAGAACCAACTACCCCAAGACGGAGGTGTTGCGAGCGACAAAAGTGCTACCGTGGTATAGTTGAACAAATAAAAAGGAGTGTATATGGGAGAGAGTTGAGAGGGCTACAAGCAAGTATAAAAGGGGCAGGGTCTACCACTGATGCTCTGCGACCAGCTTAGGAAAAAGTTTTCTAGGGTCTGAAGTTGACTCTCAACTTCCTACTACTCGGAGCTTGACCTGAAGTTGTCTGCCAACTTGCTTGACCTCCACTAGAGGAAGCAGTTTACTCGGCTTATATAGACTTTTGGCTATCCTAAAAGTCTTCAAACAAACAGACTAATAACCATAAAATGCATTCACGGGAATCGTGTGAACCAGAGAGACCATTAGAAGATATTTCCTCAAGGTAAATATCTAGGTGCCATACCCATGCCAGCCACCCATCGGCCAGGGTGGGAATTGATGTGGCCATTATATAGACCTTTCAGAGTCACTCGTAGTATCACCCACAACCTAGAACTGTACTGACATCCACTATGACAGCGTGTCCTAAAATAAAAAATCAACCGATGAATTTGCCACACTCACCCAAATTAAAAATATCTTGCAAATTCAAAAACTGTAAAAATATCTTCCCAGTTCCAATACTGTATACAATTATGGTCCTCATCTAAATTTTTTCGTGTGCGAATTTGCGCACATCAGTATCATAATAGCTAAGTCACTGAATCTTGTTAAACTTCTATTCCGTCAGAATAAACAAAGCAGAGAAAGAGAGACTTTACTGATTCATGAACATACCAGGACTACAGAATCACAGAACAGTGCGTTGTAGCTTTCTGCGATTGATAGCAATTGCAGTACGTTGTTGGACCACGGAACTGAGAACGAGTAAAAGTCGTTGAAGTTCGGCAACAGGACTAGTCCCTTTTCGGGAAGCGACGTACTCGGAGATGCGATGCAACCCAGCCCGGTCCCAGGACCAACAGTTCAGTAGATATCAAAACCCATCGGGTAGAAATCAATTTTAAGAAGATCGCAAAGGGCGCGATACCTGTCGTATCTGGCATATCCAGCTTGGAAATGGATAGTGGTGGGATCGAGGACTGTGGAACGATTTTAGGGCTTAGGATAGAGGGTGAGCAGTACTGTACTTGCATAAATGTATACAGAATCAGTTTTCGTTACCATCTGAAGCACTAATCAATCTAATGATGTGGAACTTGTCTTTCGTAGAGATCGATACTGTCTAATCACGTACACAACAGAAGTAAATCGGTAGTAAGCGGTTCAGCTTCCGGCCATTGATGTCTGCCCGCTGTCAGCCAAGAGGGGAGAGGGTGACAGAGGGACTGACCATGGTATACAGGTTAAGCAATAACTCATTATGTCAATCTCCACAGGGAGCCGTCAATGGGCTGCGCCACCATCGGTTCAGAAACGCCGAAATGCAGGCCTAAATAATTTTGCTTAGCTACACCGCGAAGCGAAGGTAGGAATCTTATCGGTAAGCGTAGTTTCCGCTGACCGATAAGATTAGAAATGGGAAAAGGGCAATTTTCGGATTATACCTGTGGCTGGCAGATCCTCACCTAAGGAGTTTGAGTCTTCAAGAAACGTGGGCAGCTGCACGCATTGATTGAAGCAAGGTACCAGCCATCGGCCGAAAATAATCGTCTGCTTATAGTCGTCGCCTCGCTTGTTGTAGTATGTTGCCGTTTGTGTCAATCGCGGCTGATTAGATGAGGCTCCTCAACCTTTTGATTCTATGTAGCCCAAAAGCCCGAAACCCTGCGCTGGGCTTCCTATGAGTCTAAATATCATTGAATAAAATATCTAAGTCAGTTGCTAAACCAAATCCATAATATTTGTTAAATCGCGGGGTAACTATGAGTTTTATTTATCACAATGTTTAGACGTTGTCTTTCGGTGCTTCTTTAAAGTCCCGTAAGAGGCCTTTTGAGAGGTTAGCGTCGGATGTTTGGCTCATTCTCTTCATCAATTGAAAGGTCTATGGTCACTGGTGTTCAGATCTTCGAACAATGCCTCTCATTACGATCAGTGGTACGTTCAGACCAGTTTGGCCTTTCATCAGTCACCCGCAATTTCCTGTGAACAGAGTGCTTCGAAAACCGGAGCTTTTTCCTCTGATTCTCCAGGAACTCATGATCAGTTTGTTCTTTATATTATGAATCTTCGCCGGATACCATTTCTTCATGCCTCTTTTTGGCTCCCCTCACTGGGGATAAAAGTACATTCTGACCATCTGAATTACTTTCCTAATGCCCAGAGCTATAGAGCTCATCTAAGGGCTCATTAGATCGGTTCTCACCCTTTCCACTCCATCTGTCATCATTTTTCTCAATTCTGTCCCCCACGCGCTCTCTAGTTGAAGTAGCCTTACCGACACAATATATTGCAGCTTGAAGCGTCGCTCGCATAATTCTATGAGATCCATCATCGTCTTCCATAGTATGCGATCTAGTGCTCATGCAAATTGAAGGCATCAAACGCTCACTTTCCTGGGCTAAATGATTTAACCTGTTCCTTGCTTGGTTGTAGCAGTCCATCTCGACCAGAAGTCACTCCCTCTGGGTAGATACACAGGCTACCCCTACAGACATTGTGCCAGCTTATGGATCTATGACTTTGCCTCCGCTCCGGCAGAACGTATCCAACATTTCAGCGATTAGCAAAGGTGATAACTCCTCCACTCCAACCAACTTACCCTTAGCTGAATGCCTTATTTTTCCAACGGAAAAGTCAACTCTATCGTAACATTCGCATTTCGTGTAAGGTCGAAATCGAACACATGGTACGGGGCTCTTGAGTTAAATTGGTATCCACGCCCCTCTGGGGTGATCCCTGGAGAAATTCCAACTATTCCTGAAAGGGTAGAATCCCTCGGAAAAACTCCCTCCCGGGTAGCTTGTATGTGCCGGTCTCTGCAACAAAAAAAAAAGGTGCTGCATCACTCGAAAAACAGTTGTGAGAAAATCTTTTAGCCAGAGACCATGCAGGGCGTGTATTCAAATAAATATGACACAGCCGCCTGGAAAGAGTACCTTGTTGACGAAGACAGCAAATTCCGTCATTTCATTCCCATTCAAATGAATTTTGTAATTCTTCTTTGAAGAATACTGCTCGTCTTGCAAAAGCCTTGGTGATTGCTTGAAAATGCAATAGAATTTCTCTTCCCCAGCATACTGTTCCTCTTCAAATTCTTGCCAGGTGCTATGTACTCATCTGGTTCCCATTCTGTTGAAAATTTTAGATGTGACATTGCCATCACTTCCAGTTTTATCAAGATTATTTACTGCATGGCTCAAATCTGGGACAAGTTCGATGCTATGACGTTCTCTAATACTCAGATGTGGATCCGTTGTAGTGCCGTAATTGGTTTCTTCGGATGGATCAAGGGCGAGAGGAGGCATAGCTCAGTAGCATTGCTTTTTCATTCAAGAACTTGTCTCATATCTGCATTGTTGAGAGACCCTTGCTCGGTACCGGGAGTTTCCGCAGGGCTGTTAGAACTTTCGCTCGAAAGAGCTCCTTGGATTCGGCGATCCTCCAACAGAGGGATTTCCTTTTTGAACATTTTAAAGATTTGGGGAGAAGCGCTGTTGTGTTCTCTTTATTGGATTCAACGGCCGTATCCATACAGGTAGTCTGTAGGAGAATGTCCCGCAGAGTGTGCATGACCTTTGGCCACTCAGTGCCCAAGTCCAGATGAAAAATTACCTTGTTCAATTTGTCTCTTTCCCCGCGAGCGTCCCGCGCCCTTCTCGTAAAATCATTCAATCGATGGCCACTCACAGACCGAAATGAATTGTGTCTGCAGTAGTACTTGACCTGCTCTAATGCATTTAGCTGATCTTCAACGCAGTCAGAGTTCAAAAACTGGGTAGCAACGCAGATAGAATTTGTACTTATTGCTTTTCTGTAAACACGAATATCATCCAGGACAACTTCACCGCTACCCAGTTCTAATACCTTGTTTGTAAAAGCAGAATTACTAGCGCGGAAAAGAAGTGAATCTTCAATCGAAATCGTATCTTTTATGCTTCTGATGACCACATTTGGTAGCCGGAATGCTACTCCTGCAAGCTGTCTAATGGTGTGAGTGTACCTCTTCCTCCCACCCGCATACTTTTCAGCAACCATCTCGTGCGTCACCTTTTTTTTTACCCCTACCGGAAGCTCCAGATAAATATTGATTCTTTTCAACTGTCCAAGTTTATCGCCTAACGTAACTAGTACAAAATGCTCCTCGACCTGCTTCTCATTGTTGTTTCGTGCATATTCCCGCAGACGATCTATACTATCACTCCGAACCATCTCCAAAAACCACTTGAATCCCTGCCACATCTCAGGGTGATTTCCAGCAAGATACTAGAGCAGCCCATCTATGGGCTCCATCGAAAATTCAAAAACATTCAGTTCTTTCAAATTCTTTGGCAGCCTCCTCCTCGTAATGACTTCCTTCCTCTACAAAGTACCTGATCACTTCATCTTTCCCAACTTCCACAACCATCGGCCGCCCACCACCTGAAGAAAGCCCACTAACGCTGCTTGATGACATGTCCGGATTTTTGAAAATACCATCGAGCTCTATAGCCCAGATGGCACGATATTTCGCACTTTGTTGAATGGTATACATTGCATTGGGTCAAATCTCAAGACTGAAACTGTGGATATAAGGTCTCCAAACGCATCTTCCTTCAACTCGAGCCTCGTACCTAATGCCTCCCTTCCACGAGCAGATCTACTGGGAGTCCTTATTTGTAATTTAGCTGCCTGGCAAGATGCACATTGCCCTTGAAGAAGGACAAGAATTTATACTGTTTATGAAGGCAAAACGAATAGTTATCTTGCTTTCTAAAGATTGCTACTTTAAGCATTCTCCCGCCAAATTACCATCGTAAACGTTTTCAATAACGTGACTAGGGATCTTGCAACATGTTGAATGCAAGTTTATAGGCCTCCCTTCCACCTTCTGGTAGACTGTAGTGCCATCTACAGTTTTCGATGCATTTTACGGTTTCGCAAATGGTTTGGCCAATATACGGTATCTACGCTCCGGTACAAATTACTGGGTACCAACCCACATATCTACCTAGTTCGACCTCTCTACTCTCTTCATCGATAATATTTGTTTCCATACTCCTCTGTAACATTCTAGGAGCCTTCCGTACATTAGCTCAAACGGTGACCGTCCGCTTCTTCCTCTTCTTCGACGATAGCCGTATAACACTTTTGGTAAGGCATCTTCCCACTGGATTTCATTCTCGACATAGTTTTCGATATTGCTCGTTTGATGGTTCCAACCATCCTCTCCGCTTTACCGTTTGACATAGGAGCGTATGCGAGAACTGTCTTCAGCTGAATCCCTTCTCTTCCAAAAAACGAAGCAGTGAAGTTGCAGTAAAACAAAGGGCGTTATCTGAGATGATCCTTTTTGGAAGACCAAACGGTTCAATTATTTCTTTTTCGATGAATCTCAGGACCACCTCAGCATTGGCCTCCTCAACTGCAACTGCTATTGGCCATCCAGTAAGATGTTCCACCCCTATAAGGAGGTATTTGTTTCCGGAAGAGGTTTCCTTGAATGGGCCGGCAAAGTCAATTGAGAAGGTTTCAAAGAGAGCGGAAACTGGGAAGCTTAGGGTCTCTATACTTTCGTATCGGAGTGAATTTTTGACAGTTGTCACAGCTTTTCACGAAATTATAGACGTCCTTAGGATACTGGCCACCAGAATCTCTCCGTAATGAATTTTTTGGTTGTTTCGAGATCCCAATGCCCTAACTCATCATGAAAAGTCCTCAAGATCTTGATTCTTTCTTTCAAAGGGGCCACTAGTCGAGGACCGGCTTTTGTGTGTCGGAAGAGTTTCCCATTCCACAATGTAAAGGCCTTTTGGTTCCTGCGTACCCAATTTCTGTGTTCGAGATCAACCTTTCTAATTTCTAGTCCATCAAGGAATTTAATAAGTCCGTGAATATAAGCTTCGTACTCGTCGATCGGCACTTGAACTTCGGCAACTCCGACGATGTCTCGGAAGCTTTTTCATTTGGAATCAATGGATCCCTCAAGCGGGATAGGTAATCGGCAGGCTGATTATTGCGTCCGGGCCTATACACAATTTCAAACCGATATTCTGCGAAAATGTCGAGCCATCGGGCCAAGCGGTGATGTACATCTTTCTTTTGGAATGCTGTCTTAAGTGCCTGGTGATCAGTTATCAAGACAAATTTCTCGAGTGATAAAAGGTATAACGAAACTTTTTCAGTGCGAAGACAACAGCGAGCGCTTCTTTTTCGCAGACTGAGTATCTCTTTCCGCATCATTCAGAGTGCGACTTGCGAATTGAACAGGGTGTAGTCTTCCGTTTTCGTCTTTTTGGGACAAAATGGCACCCAAAGACCGTTCTGAGGCATCTGTCTCCACAACGAATGGTCTCTTGAAATCTGGGTACATGAGCACTGGGGGACACATAGCTTATCTTTAAGCTCCTCAAATGCAGTCTGTATTTCCTTGTTCCAGTAAAATTTTCCGTTCTTCGTAGTGCTGGCATGTAACGGTGCTGCAGTTTGGCGAAATCTTGATAAATCTTCTGTAATATGAGGCCAGTCCTAAGAAGCTTCGAACCTCCGTCTTTGAAGCGGGCCTGGGTGCCAACTTGATTTTTTCGTTTTCTCTGGATCCACTTTAATTCCTCTTGATCGACGATATGACCGAGTAATTGGATAGACGTTTTCGCAAAGAAGCATTTGCTTAACTTAATTTTAGGCTGTACGCATCTATTCTCTCCACCACAGTCTTGACATGCGATATGTGCTGATCCAAGGTTTTTGAGAATATCACCACATCATCGATATAAACTCTTGCAAATGGAAGTCCTTTCAAAACCTCGTTCATCATTCTTTGAATGTAGCTGGGGCATTCATGAGACCAAAAGGCATCACTTCGAACCTGAATGTACCGGCTTTGCTGGTAAAAGTTGTTATTTCCTTTTTTCATCTAATGGAATCTCTAATAACCAGTGTAAAGATCAATTGAGGTGAAGTATCTCCCGTCCTTCAAGTCCTCGAGGATCTCCTCCATGTTCGGAATCGGAAATCGATCGGGTATCATTCTCTGGTTCAGTTGTCGGTAATCGACGCAAAAACGCAGCTTTCCATCCTTCTTTGGTGCGACCACAACTGGAAATGACCATGGGATGAAAACTGGCCGAATGAATATCATTTTCCAGCATACTTGTAACATTCTCTGAGATAAATTGGTCATATTTTGGGCGGTTGACGTCTAGGCCTGTGGTAAATTGGTTGAGTATCGGTAAGTTCAAATGAGTGAGTGACCGGTACACTTGCTTGTCTTAAATCTGATACACTCCATGCAATTACTTCGGAAGATGCTAACATGTCGGATATTTTCAGTGAGGCGGCGGCGGGAAGGTGCTGCACTTTTCCTTGGATTTCTGCCATTTGGCGCCCTTTTCTTCTTGATTCTCAACCTCAATATTTTGAAGGACCTTTTCCGGCGTGCTCACATCTTCAGATATGGAATCCGATATATTCCTGTTTTCCTTGCAATTGTAATCTTCTTTCATGCTCCGAATTCCGTCCTTTGATTCGATATTATCGCAAAAAGAAACACATTCAGGTGTCACACCTACCCTAGAATTCCAGTCTTCATCTGTTTCAAACCCAGAATCATAATCATCCCATGCCATGTTCAGTATCCCCCGAGCGTACCCTTCTCCACTTCCGAAAGTGTTAGTTGGTTCGAAATCTTCGCTGTCATAGCTAGAAGTGAAATCTTCACTGTCCGTTTCTTTCAAATCTACCGGATGTGTGCTTTTGTCGAAATCCAGGGGCATCTTCACGGTTCTGCCGTCAACATTAACTGAAACGATTTGGTTGCCCAAGTCAATGCAGGTCCCTAGTCTTTCCATGGTAGGGCAGCCAATGATTGCATCGAAAGGGATCAGGCATGACAAGAAAGTCTAAATCAACTTTAGAGTCCCCAAAGAACACGGAAACCTTGTCAACAGTGCCCATGCATTTTGATACGGTTCCATCCGCCACAGTTATTCTTCGAGTAGTTGGAATAATTTCAAGACCTAGATCTGTCACCAAAGTTTCTGAAATAAGGTTTGGAACAGCGCCCGAATCGAAAAGAGCTTGGGTTTGCATTCCCAATACTTTGACTGGTACTAGTTTAAGACGTCTTGGTGCTGTCGAGGCCGATTGAAGAAACAGTTTCTTACCCTTAGCGGACTTATTAGACCTGATAATTTTTTTGAGTTCTTTCTCGTCCTCTGCGTCGCCCCTCAAAAGTTGACCAAACGTTATCCCAGTTGGGGCTGATGCAAGCTCAGCCACCAAATTGTACTTCTTCACATATTCTAGTACGTCCTTTGGGATATTCTTAAATTTCTTACTCTTTTCGTCTTCTTGGCCGAGTGACTCCAACTCCTGGAACAACTTGATCAGACCTCTTGGTTCGAGGAGGTACAGGTGCTGGGATATGTTCCAGCATTCCATAATCTAGCCTAGGTTTTTCGATAAAATGTTCCCTTCCCCATCCCTTTTTGTCACATTGACTTGACTGATTTCTTCAGCGATGGATACGTTACCGGCATCCGTCAACTTTGATCCTTTCTGTTTTGTAAGATTTCATCTCTGGTCCTGACTCGCTCCTTGCGTCCGATAAATTTGCTTTTCTGTTGTCTTTAGACCAGCAGTTACTTTCATGATGCCCATATCGACCGCACTTTCCACAACGAGTGTTTCTATGTGGATTATCAGGACACCTATTTGCAAAGTGTCCAGGCTTGTGACAGTAGGAACAGACTTCTGCGGCCTTGGGGGCCCCAGACTGGTTCTTCTTAATGGTAAGAGTAAGGCTTTCCAACTAACAATTCTTCCAAGTTTTTGACATCGCTCCTGACTGATTCCAATGCTGCTGCGCTAGTAGCTGGCCTTTGATAATTCTTTTCAGGATGCACGATCGGCATAGATGTACGGGTTTCCCTCGGTATTTCACTTAGTGACTGAAACGTCTCCGAATTTTTGACAAATTCTACTATGGTACCCTTCAGTTCATTAAAAGTGTGAGGGCCCTTGATGAGGAGGAAATCGGAGAGCCGCTTATCCCCATCGCCGCCTTACGCAGCATTCCGTACTTGGCTTGGGCGTTGAACCCAGCCTTTTCATAGAGATCACACAAGTATACCAATGAGCTTAACAAATCGTCGAAGTTGAGCCGGGCCTCTATGGCGGTACGAATCATCTCATCTGGTTCTACCTCTTAGCATATTCTTTCACAAGCCACTCACATACCTCACCGAAGTTACGCCCATTCCCGTTAAGAGACCACCGTTGATAAACTTGGCCTTATATTTGTGCTTTGCGTCACCATGAAGATAGGCGAAGATACTTTCGGCCTTCTCTTCATCGCTCTTCTCACGCATCACAACGTTGACATATGTATAGAGAAACTCCTCAACGTCTTCATTCTTGCCCCCTGTGAACGTTATACGAGCAGCGTTGAGATCCATGATTACAGAAAAGAAATCCCCTCGAATGGTTCCCTAAGACTGCTCAACTCGAATACCTCGGGTGCAACCCCCTCCACAAGAGTACCAAATGATAGGGGTAAATCGTCGGGAGAAGAGATACTTAGAACCAACTACCCCAAGACGGAGGTGTTGCGAGCGACAAAAGTGCTACCGTGGTATAGTTGAACAAATAAAAAGGAGTGTATATGGGAGAGAGTTGAGAGGGCTACAAGCAAGTATAAAAGGGGCAGGGTCTACCACTGATGCTCTGCGACCAGCTTAGGAAAAAGTTTTCTAGGGTCTGAAGTTGACTCTCAACTTCCTACTATCGAGCTTGACCTGAAGTTGTCTGCCAACTTGCTTGACCTCCACTAGAGGAAGCAGTTTACTCGGCTTATATAGACTTTTGGCTATCCTAAAAGTCTTCAAACAAACAGACTAATAACCATAAAATGCATTCACGGGAATCGTGTGAACCAGAGAGACCATTAGAAGATATTTCCTCAAGGTAAATATCTAGGTGCCATACCCATGCCAGCCACCCATCGGCCAGGGGTGGGAATTGATGTGGCCATTATATAGACCTTTCAGAGTCACTCGTAGTATCACCCACAACCTAGAACTGTACTGACATCCACTATGACAGCGTGTCCTAAAATAAAAAATCAACCGATGAATTTGCCACACTCACCCAAATTAAAAATATCTTGCAAATTCAAAAACTGTAAAAATATCTTCCCAGTTCCAATACTGTATACAATTATGGTCCTCATCTAAATTTTTTCGTGTGCGAATTTGTGCACATCAGATAAGTAAGAGAGTATGGAGCTGAGCAATGCCAACAAGTAATAAATCAATTCATATATGTTTGCATGTTTGTCAGACTACGAAATGGCTTGAAGGTTTGTTGTCTCCACTTACCAAAAAAACTTTCAGTGAGCTATAATGAGATATCTGTAGTCTCTGTACAGTACTTTAACTATTCAGTATGCTTAACATTATAGAAGATGAAAGGTCATTGTCTGCGACTCACCTTGCTGGGTGACAATCGTTCGTGCAGTAATGCAGCTTATGCCACTACGTCAAACTCGGCCTATCTTCTGGCCGGCCTCTAACTGTTTCTTCTAATGAACACAATGATTAATTAAATATCGATACTTCGATGTAGCACATTAGAGAGTATTTGAAGCAATCTTGCTGCTGCAGCGTATTACCAGGACTTTTCTGTACCGAATATAGACTTCAACTAGTAAGGCCAGTCGTGTCTCCCCAAAGCCGAATTTTTCCACTCTCTCCCCGCTATAGATCTCATTTTATTCGATTTTGGAGCGTAGTGGAACCAACAATGCTGAATGCGAGGGAAACTGGGGGGTTCATTTGCTCTCAGAATATGTTGGCTGATACCCAGTCAGCTTGTATGGCAGCTTGAATATACTAATGAACACCGCTCAGTACATTTTCAACACAAAAAACAATTCATAAACCTTCTACACTGTCTATTTATATGGTCAAGCTGATTTATATTCTATTCTCATCGCATTATCTACTCTCGCCAATTCTTAGTTTACTATTACGATCGTTTTGGCGGCGATATTAGTATTTTGTCTGGACACATATCAGATGCCTCATTGCTCGTATCTTCAATATTCGCTAGTGAAATTCTAAGATGGCTGGATATTGCAAGTCTCGGCAAAATAGGGCTCAAGAGATTTTGTCAAATTGCAATGACGGGTCCCTTAGTTTGGTCACAAGGAATTCATTTCCCCTGTAAGACAGTCCGGAGTTTTACTAAAAAACCAGGCCATCATGGGTTAGAATGTCCTTTATTCAGTACCACTGCAAAACATCCACATTTTTCTCATCATCAATAGATTCCTACTTCTGCTTCAACAGGAGCTCCCTTAAAAAGCCTCAAAAAGCCGTTTCTCCCGTATAGAGACACTACTGTCATGGAGTTTGAGGCTTCTTACCTTACGTCATTGTTCGGATGAATGGAACCTTTGTTGGGTCAGGAAAGATATTTTACAAGACAGTATCTACAGAGTTGTGTCAGAGGATAGATGGGAACGAATTGTCCCGTCATAACAAGGCCGGACAGGATCTTATCGCAATTTATCATGTCCGGATTTTTTAGGAGAATGAAGGCAAGAATTATCGTTCTGAGTTCCGCTCGCCGGATGGTTATCCTGAGGTTCTGGGAGAAATGAATGATTACACCAACCATTTCAAATGTTTCATTGCTTGGGACAGAATTGAGCTTTTCACTTATTACAATGGTTCTGATCTTGGACCAGTGCCAGTTCCGATTTTTTCTCACCATGTATTTCGATAAGCCCATTGAACATATATTAGGAGATCGATGTTTCCTGCAAAGAGTTGGACTGAGCTCCACGCGCACGAAGACATGAAAATTGATTTCACTTCAGGTAACGGCGATGGTAATAGAAGCAAAGAATATGTTGAGAGAGACGATATATTAAATCAAGTGTATATTGCAGGCCAGAAAGATTGTGAGGACGTTGACGATGGGCTCTTAGTTGACAATGAAGCCTGTTTGTGCCCGGATCACAGTGAGATTGAGGGTTTCTTGGAGCTTAGTTGCGAAGATGATGTCGATTTTATGGTAAATACTGAACACAATGAATATTTTGGCGAGGAAGCTAGTGATGGAATACAACATGCTGATGTACCTATGGCTGTTGAAGCACTGGTTCAAAACCTTAGTAAAAAGAAGAGATCTTACCATTTCATCAAACAGGAATCGGAGAGCAAACAGAGCCAGACAGCAGAATCGCCAAAAAAGGCTTTAATTTTCGGAACGGACTGATAATATATTCAAGGAACCTAACTTAAGCTGCTGTAAGAGGAATTTTTCAGTCATGCGGACACCAAGTACGCATTTGCCCAGTACGGAAGAATTTATTAAAATTAATCGCCCGCAACAAAAGAAATCCCTAGTATTGATGTACAATTATGTGAACCGAATGTTTGAGCTAAAGCATTTGCGTGTTTTCATCAGCTTTCTGAGCCAGACATACGATTTTTTCAAAGACCTTCAGGATTTCATAGTTAAGACCCCCAAGGATCTTGCATCCAGCTTCGTTTCATGTATTCCGAGAGAGAGAATAGAGTACAAAAATGGACGCCGTGGTGAAATTCTTGCGTGGCCAGACAGAAGTGGTAGGAGACAAGATGCCTCATCGAAATGAAGTGCACCTCCCTTTGCACAGAAAGCGTAAAGTTTATGAAAAGTTTAAGAAATGGTTTAAGGAAGTTGACGAGACTGGTAACTTCCGTCCAGTACCGGTCGAATCGCATTTTATGAGTTACTGACGGAATTTTACACCCTAAATTAAAAGTCCGCAAGCATCATTACTTTACACTTTCCACAATATGTGAAATGCTTCGAAGTGAAATCACTAAGAATAATGAAGATAAGAGCATTGTCCGCAACTTTCATGACAAATGCCGTGTTCATTTGCTGAAGTGCGTACTGAGAGACAGGCATACTTTCTTCGCCGTTGAGCTTGCTGTTTACAACCCTGACCGCTACTGCTATATTATAATTGATGGAGCTGATCAAAGGGCATACGGACTGCCGCATTTTTTCCATGCCACAAAGGAAGATCGCCGTCATAAGTTCAAGGTTAGGGTGATAGGCAGTTTGGAGCACAGAGTCCAGAAGCAACTTACGATATTCACATTGACAGAGGAAAACTCAACTGGAGCGAGTCATATTATCGAAGCCTTACATCGCGTATTAAACGCAAAAAGGTCAATGGAAAACTGCTACCTGTTCCCTTTCTTCAGTTTAACAACTTTACTAGGGACAATGAGCATCAGTTTCTAAAGGTTTATGTGGATCTTTTGGTATGCAGCGGTGTTTTCGGGAAGCAGTCGTTTCTTTCCTTCCCGTGGGCCATACACACGAAGATATTGATCAGGCATTTTCAAGAAATTGCGAACCAGCTCCGATACAATGATGCCCACACAATGGAAGAGCTAATTAATTAAATTCGAGAATCGTTTAAGTCTCGCAGAATTGTGTCTCGTATGAAGCAAATTATAAATTTCTCTGGTTTGTTGAAAGCGAGAAAGGTAGACACCTGCGCAAATTAGAGGCCTTCTCACAATATCGTTGGTTTCGCTTACGAGGAAGGGTGGGGTTGAGGCAGCCATCTTGCGTCCTACCAAAACTGATTTAACTACACGAAATGAAAGCGTTCGATCGTATTATTGCACGCAGTTTCAGGTCCGAATAGCCTTCGATGATGACTAGGAACCTCTGCCAGGTTCCAAGGGTCTTGGCTTTCTAAAATACATTCCGGATCTCAACAAAATTCCTTCAAGTTGTCTCCCAACCACCAAACTTATGTGAGATGAGCAAATGTTTGGAGAGTGCAGAAGGTCTCATTCAAGACGAAAGAAAAAATGGGTGATTTGCGAGCACTTCGTGATGAGGTCTACCACTCGAGGACGATCATGCCCCATTGGGATCTCAAAATAATTATCGAAAATGATGGAGATTATTTCCGCATTCCCCGCAAAACTAATCATGCGAAGAGAGGGAATATTGACTTAGTGGGAAATGAGGATTGGATATCACGATAGGTAGTGGAGACTGATAGGGGTAAATCGTCGGGAGAAGAGATACTTAGAACCAACTACCCCAAGACGGAGGTGTTGCGAGCGACAAAAGTGCTACCGTGGTATAGTTGAACAAATAAAAAGGAGTGTATATGGGAGAGAGTTGAAGGGCTACAAGCAAGTATAAAAGGGCAGGCGTCTACCACTGATGCTCTGCGACCAGCTTAGGAAAAAGTTTTCTAGGGTCTGAAGTTGACTCTCAACTTCCTACTACTCGGAGCTTGACCTGAAGTTGTCTGCCAACTTGCTTGACCTCTCCATGAGGAAGCGGTTTACTCAGCTTATATAGACTTTTGGCTACCCCTAAAGTCCGAACAAAACTACAGAAGGTACCAGGAAATGCATACAAACAATTTGTGTGGATGATATACTCTAAACAAAAGATACTTAAGAAACTAACAATCAATGAGGTCCTCTTATTTCCCATTCTCTAAATCAGATCCAAACAACTCCTCTAAAATATCCATGCTGTCCAAGCAGTCCCCACAAATATCTGCGAATGGCTCACAGCTCTCTATTCCCTCCTGGGAGATATCTAAACTACTAAAGATATCTCCATCCGGTTCCAGCGTCGGCACCACTTGATCCATACTCTCCAGTCCAGGCCCCACCAGTAAAACACTTTCCATGCCCCCATTTCCCTCCTCCAACTCGTCCTCGTCCTCGTCATCCTTTTCTTCCTCCTCTTCATCCTCATCCTCATCCTCATCCTCATCTCATCCTCATCCTCATCCTCATCCTCATCCTCATCCTCCCTCTTCAACCTCATCCTCCTCTTTAACCTCATCCTCTTTCCCCTGAGTCTCGTACACTAGCTCAGGGGCTAACCATTCCTCGAAGGACTCCCCGCTCCTCCTCCTCGACTTTCTCAGTCTCATCCTCACTTACCTCCCTCGCCTCTTCTTCTAAAGAGCGGCGAACGAACTCGATGATTTTCTTCTTTGTTTGACGCCGATGTAGTCGTCGGCATCGGTTGGCCCGTAGGCGGCGCGAGGACGCAGGCCATTGATGGGACGGGAAGGGCGGTTTTTGGAGATAGGACAGAGGCGATTTGACGTCATGTTCTGTAAAAGGGTGAGCTGTGTAGGGGACAGGAGTGCTGAGCAAAATGATCGGAGCGTTTAAGACTTGAATAAAGGTGTTTAAATAGGCTCCCGGGGCAGTTCTATAGATTAGAAATAGGTAAAATAAATCTGCAAGGGATTTTTGTGTAGTAGTGCATTTGCGCCCCTTTGTCTCAAAAAAAAGATTTTGGAGGAGGAGGATGGTAAGCAAAAAAGGGAAAAAGAACTTAATTCGGGATCGATTCAGAGGGTGGATACAGTGTAAAAATATCTAGATAAAATGGAAGTAAATTTGAGAGGACCGCGCGGTAATTGATAAGCGAGGTTCAGGAGACGAGGAGGACCGGAACTATAAGCAAATTTGGACAAGGATAGGTAGTACAGTAAACTAAGGTCTGTAGATGACGGCGACAAAAAAAAATCTGCGCCTAACACCCCCCGACTTAGGTCGAACGTCCCGTCTCGTTCTCAATGCTCTTGTTGTTCTTGTGGGAGTTCTATCCATTCATCAGGGAGAGTATAGGGTTCACTATAAGGATATGGTAGTAGCTCATTTCCAATATGATGAGAGAGTGTGTACCGTGCGATGACCGGCTCATCTCCTTGGTCAAGAGTTTCGTAGATTCGGCGTATGGTTTCATAGTGTTCTCTAATGAGCTCCTCCCGTTTCACTTCTCCAAACCTTCCAAATGTGAGGTAATAAACGTAGTATGCAAACTTTTCTGGCAACGGGTCCAGAAACGGGTATCTGAAGGAGAAAAAAACTCGCAACATAAGGACTGAGTCCTCACGAGTAAGGTGCGCCCCGTGAATGGTCTGGAAGCACATGCAAATACTAATGCAAAAAAGGAAATTACTTCTGCTTCTCGAGGGTCCTCTGTCATTTCGCGAAGCCAACGTCTAATTGGTAGCCGTCCAATAATTAAGGATGCATAGTTTCCCCTGGGAGACTAGGCGGTGTTTGGGCGATCTTCTTGGCGATCTTCCTCGCTGCTCCCGACGCCTTGCCCTCTTCGATGATCCCCCGATCACTTGATGGTCCAGCTCGTATCATCATCACGGCCTCGGGAGGATCTGGTCTTCGGCTGAGGTTGTGTTTCTGAGCGGAGCAACGTAAGGTTCCCATAGAGGATACGGGACCAGTCGATATTCCATATCAGGGGGCAAGCTGTAACCTCTCAGTCGCACATCTTGGTTGTTCTTAAGAAATACGTAAACGGACGGATAATGTTCAGATATGTTTGCGACAAGTCTCCGATAGCTACCATTCCATACCTTCCTATAGAGTAATGATATATGACTTCCACAAACTCTGGACCTGCTTCCGTGAACCTTCCGTTTTGGAATGAGAATAGAATTCTGATCAATAGTCGGAAATCTTCTTGAGGTAGCAATGGTCCGTTCAACGTACGAAAACATAGGCATATATTAATGTAGAAATGGACGATTACGTGGAGTTCGTAGTAGTCACGCGTAATCGAGATGATCCATTCCCAGGCCCTTTTTCCTCCCATAGGAATCATTCTATAGTTAAAGATGAGTATCCCCGTGGTTGCGCATAGTCCTGTGTGAGAAGGAATTCTTCAGGCCTCTGATGGTAAGGGACTAGACGACGTGCATGGATGGCCCTCCTTGATCTCTTCCCTGAGCTTGAACAGCTTATAGTGCGGGTGTCTTTCCTCCGTGACGACGCAAGGATTCGAGTACTTTGTTTGGAAGGCCGGCCACTTCACAGCCTGCTGCATTGCTTTCCATGTACTACAAGTACTTTAGAGCCGACTGAGAAAGGTTTGGACTGGAGGCTCTTCATTCTTATTTCTTGTCTGTGTTAGCGCGCGGTGTGATCTCCAGCTTCAGTGGCCAGTAGTTCGACTTCTCTACTCTCTTCATCGATAATATTTGTTTCCATGTCTCTCTGTAACATTCTAGGAGCCCTTCCGTACATTAGCTCGAATGGTGACCGTCCTTCTTCCTCTTCTTCGACGATAGCCGTATAACACTTTTGGTAAGGCATCTTCCCACTGGATTTCATTCTCGACATAGTTTTCGATATTGCTCGTTTGATGGTTCCAACCATCCTCTCCGCTTTACCGTTTGACATAGGAGCGTATGCGAGAACTGTCTTCAGCTGAATCCCTTTTTCTTCCAAGAAACGAAGCAGTGAAGTTGCAGTAAAACAAAGGGCGTTATCTGAGATGATCCTTTTTGGAAGACCAAACGGTTCAATTATTTCTTTTTCGATGAATCTCAGGACCACTCAGCATTGGCCTCCTCAACTGCAACTGCTATTGGCCATCCAGTAAGATGTTCCACCCCTATAAGGAGGTATTTGTTTCCGGAAGAGGTTTCCTTGAATGGGCCGGCAAAGTCAATTGAGAAGGTTTCAAAGAGACCGGAAACTGGAAGCTTAGGTTGTCTTATACTTTCGTATGGAGTGAATTTTTGACAGTTGTCACAGCTTTTCACGAAATTATAGACGTCCTTATGGATACTGGGCCACCAGAATCTCTCAGTAACGAATTTTTGGTTGTTTCGAGATCCCAATGCCCTAACTCATCATGAAAAGTCCTCAAGATCTTCATTCTTTCTTTCAAAGGGGCCACTAGTCGAGGACCGGCTTTGTGTGTCGGAAGAGTTTCCCATTCCACAATGTAAAGGCCTTTTGGTTCCTGCGTACCCAATTTCTGTGTTCGAGATCAACCTTTCTCATTTCTAGTCCATCAAGGAATTTAATAAGTCCGTGAATATAGCTTCGTACTCGTTATCGATCGGCACTTGAACTTCGGCAACTCCGACGATGTCTCGGAAGCTTTTTCATTTGGAATCATGGATCCCTCAAGCGGGATAGGTAATCGGCAGGCTGATTATTGCGTCCGGGCCTATACACAATTTCAAACCGATATTCTGCGAAAATGTCGAGCCATCGGGCCAAGCGGTGATGTACATCTTTCTTTTGGAATGCTGTCTTAAGTGCCTGGTGATCAGTTATCAAGACAAATTTCTCGAGTGATAAAAGGTAAACACGAAACTTTTTCAGTGCGAAGACGACAGCTAGCGCTTCTTTCTCGCAGACTGAGTATCTCTTTTCCGCATCATTCAGAGTGCGACTTGCGAATTGAACGGGTGTAGTCTTCCGTTTTCATCTTTTTGGGACAAAACGGCACCCAAAGACCGTTCTGAGGCATCTGTCTCCACAACAAATGGTCTCTTGAAATCTGGATACATGAGCACTGGGGGGACACATAGCTTATCTTTAAGCTTCAAATGCAGTTTGCATTTCCTTGTTCCATAAAATTTTCCGTTCTTGTTGTGCTGGCATGTAACGGTGCTGCAGTTTGGCGAAATCTTTGATAAATCTTCTGTAATATGAGGCCAGTCCTAAGAAGCTTCGAACCTCCGTCTTTGAAGCGGGCCTTGGTGCCAACTTGATTTTTTTCGTTTTCTCTGGATCCACTTTAATTCCCTCTTGATCGACGATATGACCGAGTAATTGGATAGACGTTTTCGCAAAGAAGCATTTGCTTAACTTAATTTTCAGGCTGTACGCAGCTATTCTCTCCACCACGTCTTGACATGCGATATGTGCTGATCCAAGGTTTTTGAGAATATACCACATCATCGATATAAACTCTTGCAAATGGAAGTCCTTTCAAAACCTCGTTCATCATTCTTTGGAATGTAGCTGGGGCATTCATGAGACCAAAAGGCATCACTTCGAACCTGAATGTACCGGCTTTGCTGGTAAAAGTTGTTTTTTCCTTACATTTTTCATCAATGGAATCTGCCAATAACCAGTGTAAAGATCAATTGAGGTGAAGTATCTCCCGTCCTTCAAGTCCTCGAGGATTTCCTCCATTTGGAATCGGAAATCGATCGGGTATCATTCTCTGGTTCAGTTGTCGGTAATCGACGCAAAAGCGAAGTTTTCCATCCTTCTTTGGTGCTACCACAACTGGAAATGACCATGGGGATGAAACTGGCCGAATAATATCATTTTCCAGCATACTTGTAACATTCTCTGAGATAAATTGGTCATATTTTGGCGGTTGACGTCTAGGCCTGTGGTAAATTGGTTGAGTATCGGTAAGTTCAAATGAGTGAGTGACCGGTACACTTGCTTGTCTTAGATCGGAAACGCTCCATGCAATTACTTCGGAAGATGTTAACATGTCGGATATTATCATTGAGGCGGGGGCTGGAAGGTGCTGTACTTTTTCTTGAATTTCTCCAATTTGGCGCTGGTCCTTTTCTTGATCCTCACCCTCCAAATTTTGAAGGACCTCTTCCGGCGTGCTCACATCTTCAGATATGGAATTCGATATATTCTTGTTTTCCGTGCAATTGTAATCTTCTTTCATGCCCCGAATTCCGTCCTTTGATTCGATATTATCGCAAAAAGAAACACATTCAGGTGTCAAACCTACCCTAGAATTCCATTCTTCATCTGTTTCAAACCCAGAATCATAATCGTCCCATGTCATGTTCATTGTCCCCGAGCGTACCCTTTCTCACTTCCGAAAGTGTTAGTTGGTTCGGAATCTTCGCTGTCATAGCTAGAAGTGAAATCTTCACTGTCCGTCTCTCTTAGATCTTCCGGATGTGTGCTTTTGTCGAAATCCAGGGGCATCTTCACGTTTCTGCCGTCAACATTAACTGAAACGATTTGGTTGCCCAAGTCAATGCAGGTCCCTAGTCTTTCCATGGTAGGACAGCCAATGATTGCATCGAAAGGGAGCTCCGGCATGACGAGAAAGTCTACATCAACTTTAGAGTCCCCAAAGAACACGGAAACCTTGTTAACAGTGCCCATGCATTTTGAGACGGTTCCATCCGCCACAGTTATTCTTCGAGTAGTTGGAATAATTTCGAGACCTAAATCTGTCACCAAAGTTTCTGAGATAAGGTTTGGAACAGCGCCCGAATCGAAAAGAGCTTGGGTTTTCATTCCCAATACTTTGACTGGTACTAGTTTAAGACGTCTTGGTGCTGTCGAGGCCGATTGAAGAAACAGTTTCTTACCCTTAGCGGACTTATTAGACCTGATAATTTTTTTGAGTTCTTTTCTCGCATCCTCTGCGTCGCCCCTCAAAAGTTGACCAAACGTTATCCCAGTTGGGGCGATGCAAGCTCAGCCACCAAATTGTACTTCTTCACATATTCTAGTACGTCCTTCGGGATACTCTTAAATTTCTTACTCTTTCTCGTCTTCTTGGCCGAAGTGTTTCCCACCCCTGGAACAACTTGATCAAGCCTCTTGGTTCGAGGAGGTACAGGTGCTGGGATATGCTCCAGCATTCCATAATCTAGCCTAGGTTTTTTCGACAAAACGTTCCCTTCCCCATCCCTTTTTGTCACATTAACTTGACTGATTTCTTCAGCGATGGATACATTACCGGCATCCGCCAACCTTTGATCCTTCCTGTTTTGTAAGATTTTCATCTCTGGTCCTGACTCACTCCTCGCGTCCGATAAATTTGCTCTTCTGTTGTCTTTAGACCAGCAGTTACTTTCATGATGCCCGTAACGACCGCACTTTCCACAACGAGTGTTTCTATGTGGATTATCAGGACACCTATTTGCAAAGTGTCCAGGCTTGTGACAGTAGGAACAGACTTCTGCGGCCTTGGGGCCCCAGACTGGTTCTTCTTAATGGTAAGAGTAAGGCTTTCCAACTGCGAGGTTATCATGTCAAGTCGATTATCGAATCGGGTTTCCAACCTTTCTTCCAAGTTTTTGACATCGCTCCTGACTGATTCCAATGCTGCTGCGCTAGTAGCTGGCCTTTGATAATTCTTTTCAGGATGCACGATCGGCATAGATGTACGGGTTTCCCTCGGTATTTCACTTAGTGACTGAAACGTCTCCGAATTTTTGACAAATTCTACTATGGTACCCTTCAGTTCATTAAAAGTGTGAGGGCCCTTGATGAGGAGGAAATCGGAGAGCCGCTTATCCCCCATCGCCGCCTTACGCAGCATTCCGTACTTGGCTTGGGCGTTGAACCCAGCCTTTTCATAGAGATCACACAAGTATACCAATGAGCTTAACAAATCGTCGAAGTTGAGCCGGGCCTCTATGGCGGTACGAATCATCTCATCTGGTTCTACCTGCTTAGCATATTCTTTCACAAGCCACTCACATACCTCACCGAAGTTACGCCCATTCCCGTTAAGAGACCACCCGTTGATAAACTTGGCCTTATATTTGTGCTTTGCGTCACCATGAAGATAGGCGAAGATACTTTCGGCCTTCTCTTCATCGCTCTTCTCACGCATCACAACGTTGACATATGTATAGAGAAACTCCTCAACGTCTTCATTCTTGCCCCCTGTGAACGTTATACGAGCAGCGTTGAGATCCATGATTACAGAAAAGAAATCCCCTCGAATGGTTCCCTAAGACTGCTCAACTCGAATACCTCGGGTGCAACCCCCTCCACAAGAGTACCAAATGATAGGGGTAAATCGTCGGGAGAAGAGATTAGAACCAACACCCCAAGACGGAGGTGTTGCGAGCGACAAAAGTGCTACCGTGGTATAGTTGAAAAATAAAAAGGAGTGTATATGGGAGAGAGTTGAGGGCTACAAGCAAGTATAAGGGGCAGGGTCTACCACTGATGCTGACTAGGAAAAATTTTTGGGTCTGAAGTTGACTCTCAACTTCCTACTACTCGGGCTTGACCTGAAGTTGTCTGCCAACTTGCTTGACCTCTCCATGAGGAAGCGGTTTACTCAGCTTATATAGACTTTTGGCTACCCCTAAAGTCCGAACAAAACTACAGAAGGTACCAGGAAATGCATACAAACAATTTGTGTGGATGATATACTCTAAACAAAAGATACTTAAGAAACTAACAATCAATGAGGTCCTCTTATTTCCCATTCTCTAAATCAGATCCAAACAACTCCTCTAAAATATCCATGCTGTCCAAGCAGTCCCCACAAATATCTGCGAATGGCTCACAGCTCTCTATTCCCTCCTGGGAGATATCTAAACTACTAAAGATATCTCCATCCGGTTCCAGCGTCGGCACCACTTGATCCATACTCTCCAGTCCAGGCCCCACCAGTAAAACACTTTCCATGCCCCCATTTCCCTCCTCCAACTCGTCCTCGTCCTCGTCATCCTTTTCTTCCTCCTCCTCATCCTCATCCTCATCCTCATCCTCATCCTCATCCTCATCCTCATCCTCATCCTCATCCTCATCCTCCTCTTCAACCTCATCCTCCTCTTTAACCTCATCCTCTTTCCCCTGAGTCTCGTACACTAGCTCAGGGGCTAACCATTCCTCGAAGGACTCCCCGCTCTCCTCCTCGACTTTCTCAGTCTCATCCTCACTTACCTCCCTCGCCTCTTCTTCTATGAAGAGGCGGCGAACGAACTCGATGATTTTCTTCTTTGTTTGACGCCGGATGTAGTCGTCGGCATCGGTTGGCCCGTAGGCGGCGAGACGAAGGCCATTGATGGGACGGGAAGGGCGGTTTTTGGAGATAGGGACAGAGGGGCGATTTGACGTCATGTTTCTGTAAAAGGGGTGAGCGGGGTGTGTAGGGGGACAGGAGTGCTGAGCAAAATGATCGGGAGCGTTTAAGACTTGGAATAAAGGTGTTTAAATAGGCTCCCGGGGCAGGTTCTATAGATTAGAAATAGGTAAAATAAATCTGCAAGGGATTTTT
The DNA here is from genome assembly GCA_002205965.3 of Kappaphycus alvarezii. NCBI lineage: Eukaryota > Rhodophyta > Florideophyceae > Gigartinales > Solieriaceae > Kappaphycus > Kappaphycus alvarezii. The sequence continues at coordinate 668,390 of NADL03000608.1, read as the reverse complement.
GTAGTAGTGCATTTGCGCCCTTTGTCTCAAAAAAAAGATTTTGGAGGAGGAGGTAAGCAAAAAGGGAAAAAGAACTTAATTCGGGATCGATTCAGAGGGGTGGATACAGTGTAAAAATATCTAGATAAAATGGAAGTAAATTTGGAGAGGACCGCGGTAATGATAAGCGAGGTTCAGGGAGGACGAGGGAGGACCGGAACTATAAGCAAATTTGGACAAGGATAGGTAGTACAGTAAACTGAAGGTCTGTAGATGACGGCGACAAAAAAAAATCTGCGCCTAACAGAGACCAAACAGAGGAAAGTTTTTATCACGATATTTAAGTACGAAATTGGTGATATGGTTGCTGTGTGAATGATAATGTATTTTTGGATTGCAAAGATAGTTGATGAAAGTAACGAGATGTTGACGGATATCCGATGCAGGTGGAAGTGCGTTGGTATGAGCCCCTTGCCAAGTTCAATATGAAAAGCCCTCTCAATGCTCCTTACAATCCTTATTGGATTGGAAAGGGAAAACGCGAAAAGCCTTATCATGAGAAGGGTCTCTATGTAGAGACTATTCTATGCAGGATAGGACAACCACTTACGCGGGATCACACTACCGCCACAAGGGATAAGAAGTCAATCCGCTAGGCTCTAAATATGAGCTAAAAGGATCCATTTCGACCAACCTGGTAGCCCATCTTTTCATCATGTCGTATTGGCATCAACAAGAAGTCGCCTCATATTATTATTTGCATGCATTAAGTGTTGTTTCTTGTATTCAGTAGATGCTATTGGGCCAAGATGCGGTTCCACAATTGAAAGGAGGAAAGCGGGGGATTTCATTAATTGTTTTCTATTGCGTTGGTAGCAGCCACACTTTTCACATTAAAGAAACTCCTCAGTTTCCGCCTTGTACTGAGTAGTCTATTGAACGGCACAGCCATTTACCTCACAGACGAAACGGTAGTAGCCACAAGCACGTTAATCCTCACGGGCGCCTTCATCAGATGTGGGGGAAACGAGGGGGTTGTTTAACTGTGATAGATACATTGGCTAAAACCCAATCAAGTTGCATATATGCATGTCAGGTTGGATACATGTCGTGAGCATCAAAGCAATTTAAAATTCATTGCTATGGAAAGACACCCCAGCAACAGTCTACCAGAAAGTCGATGGGAGGCCAGCCAGCAGACAAGCCGCGTTGGTTCTTACCGCTAAAACCGAGTGCCGCTACAGAATAATGCCTCGAACCTTAGAAAACCTTTCCATTGCACAACTGGTAACGGTTCTTGCAAGCTCCGTGACGACCGAAAACGCCTCCTGTTGCTACCCTCCAAGCATCGAAATGGGGACGGGAACTGGCCTGCTTCTCCCAGGCAAATTAGCGGAAAACCAAGTGGTACTGATAATTGAATTTTTATGACTCTCAAGTTTCCGTCCGAAATTCAAGCGCAAATTGAGGCCATTTAATTGCACCTACCTAAGTAACGGAGACTTATTTTATTTGAGCAAAGGGCTCTTTCTTAATTAACGAATGCAAGCCAGATCCCAACGCGCCCAAGTTCCAAGGGTTTCAATGGTCTGCGAAACAGAATCGCAATATATTCGCCGTTGTTATCTGCAAGGTGGTACGGTATCTTACTACAAACTTCGAATAACGAAAAAGCCTGAGGATAACAAAGATCCGAATGCAAGCGACCAGAGGCTGTCCTTGCAAGTTGCTGTGGAACAGTGTTAGGAATGCATACAAAAAAGACGAAACCGGTGACGAATGGCAACGAAGGCGTACATGTCGTCAAGGTGCTGCAGGTGACCACTCAACCCCTCAGCCCTAATGGTGCTACTGTCCCGTTGGACGAAGTTGGGCATGATTCTCAATCGTTTGTGAACGCAAGGGCTGTTGCGAATGCGGGTGAGATAATCGGACAGGTTACGAAAGTGTGGCGATACGGACCGCAAATTGTTAATCATACGCAGTTACAGGGAGTAAGTGGAGCTGGGCGGGGTAGCTGAGGGTCGTACGAAGGGGGGGGAAATGATGGTTGGTTTACTGTGGGAGAGAGTTGGGATAATACAAGATGAATTAAAATGTCGGCGGTCCATGCGAAGGTACCAGGTACCAGCAACGGAGCTTCCAGTTGTGCGTGTAGTACATGTACTATACCGGAAGCGCGGAAAAGATGACGAGCAAGCATTTTGCTGATGTTGTTACTTCTCTGTGTCCAGGTAACCACTCATCCACTCCCACACACCCTCAGCACAAGATGTACACCCTGCTCCTCTTCCCCTGCCCTCCCACTCACCTCTCAATCGCTCCCCCTCGCTAACTCGTTCCCTTTCCCCGACCCGTCGCCAGCCCCACTCTTTTCCCCCGCTCCGCTCCCTTCCCGTCCCACCTTAGGGATCTCCTCCCACCCCAACCGTCCTCCCGATCACAGTTTTCTCGTCGGTGCCAATCCTGCTGAACCGATTTTCTGAGGTCTCGATTCACGTACCCTCTATCTCACCTCCAACCTCTGTATTCCCCCTCGCATCATTGCCCACTTTTTCCGTGTGGACAATCGTAACGATGAGTGCGATGTGCTAGCCCCTCCCTGGGAACCATTAGACGCCATTATCAAGGAGCACTTGGAGAATCAATATAGAGAATTCAAATGCTTTCAAAGGGGCGCAGTGAAGTGAGCATGTGGACTTTTATATCGCTTCAATCTTGCGGCTTGTCCAGTGGAATCTAGGTGCTACACCGCCCGGCGGTGTGGGAGGACTTGCAACTTGTGTGTCGAATTGAGTCAATTGAGTCAATTCGACGCACAAACTGTCAATCATAGAAGCAGATAAATTCCCTTCCCCAAACCCCAAGCGGAGGTCCTCCGTAGATTGCCTCCGCAGCGTAGGCGGGAAAACAGGTTTATATGGTGTTTACTTGAATGGGTTGGTATACTTAAATTTCCAAAACAGGATTTTTTGGGGGGAAAACAGGTTTGGTTTACTGCGAGTGGTGTAACAGGTTACAGGTTAGGTGGGGCGCATATACTTCCGCTCCTTGAACATTTTGTTATGCATAACAGTGTCAATGGTCCCCAGGCGAACTGCGTATTCATTAGCGCTGTAATAAATCCAGAAAACCTCATCAGCAGAACGAAAATTCTTATTCCTCCCCTTCGCTTTCTGGTAAAGCTGCCCGCCGAATTCTGCTAGGAATCGTACCCCACGGCGTATTCCCCTCCAGTCTTAACTTACCGGAAACCTACCTCTCTTTCAGAAAACCAAAAAACCACTAATTTAAATTAAAATTTAGTATGTAAAATCACAACAATGCATCCCATTGCCACGCCTTTCCGTCCCCGCACTTGAGCAAGCATAACTCCGCATAAACCCTTGCACTCTATAAGTAATACAAATACTGTTGGAATAAGTTCGACGAGAGCTTTCCAACTGTATGTAACAACCACCCTACTTAAAGAAGTGCTTCAGTCCAAGTTTTTTTTGAGACCTATTTTATTTAAAACAGTGTTTATAGTGATCTGAGGATATCTTATAAAATACATCTGACAACTTCAGTGCACTGGAAATGATGGTTTTTTTATAAGATTAATCCTGCTTCAGAAGTATACATGGGGGTTTATGCCGAAAGATAGAGTGGTGAACCGAAAAAATTTCGGTAGGGATTGGCCAGCACAAATTTATTCTCCATGAGGGAATGACATTCTGTTCCTTTGTAAAGTGCGTGTAACAGATTGAACGGTCTTTGAAGGCGTTGGCCGAAAGGATAATGAAAAGTACATGACACGATCTGTCTACACAATTAAGCTGAAAATTTAATTCTGCTAGAGATCAAAGTAATTTAGAGAAAGAAATTAAAATTCATTAAACATATCAATAAATATCTTCTCAATTGTTTTTGACCACTGTCACTGTTTCAAAAATTCAAAAATCGAATCAATAATTTAATCTACATAAATAATAATTGTAAGGGTCTATATGATTGGTCGTTGAAGAATAGACACTCATTTTCTTGAAGTCTGTAAACAGAACTCCTTCATTTTAAAAAATTTCTTTCAATCGTTCGTTTTTTCATGTAGAAGAAGAAGAATCGAAAATCGTTCATTCGAAGGTATCTGCGCAGAAAGAAATTCAACGTTTAAAAGTAGATGGTGAGACATTCTTCGAGAACGAAATGGAAAAAGAAACATGCAATAAGTCAGTGCACACAACAGGTTCATAAAATTCCTTATATTCTATAGCATCAGAAAATTACTCCCCAGAGGCAAGGATATAATTATAGCAGGAAAAGCTACGTTAAGAGTCTATTCTACTCTTGAGGATCATCTAAGAATGTATAATCCAATCATATGGTTTGTAATTTCACAATGTTTCCTTAACTCATGCATGATATTCGCACTGAATCAATCCTTTCTTTTTTTAAAAGATTTACCCAAACCAGGCGATTTTAGACTAGATTTCAACTTTTAGTCATCTCAAGTATTCAAGAATTACAGTTCTGTTCTAACAATTATGGTCAAAAGTTGAAGCAGTTGCAGAAAGTATCTGTACATCGCGATTACCACTCAGTCCCAGGCTCCTTGGATTAATCTTCCCCACTTCAATCTCATTAATACTAGCTCTTCTGTGGGAGCATATGTGTCTAAGAATTTAAAGGAGAAATTGAAATATCATCATTTATATTAATACACACTGAACTCTTGTTGTAAATGCCGTTGCATATTGATAATATTCTACTGCTAATGGAATCTCATAATAAGATAAGATAAACAAAGAGAATTACGCTCCACTCAGCTGCACAGAACGAAAGATTCAGATATCGATTAAAACGGGACAGATCAATCTATTGTAACGCAAAGGCACGAGAAAGATTTAAACATAGTTTTTCTTATAGTATGGTAGTAATAAGAAATAATGCGAACGGGTTGGTTTTTCGAAGTGCGCAAGGGTCAAAATTAAATAAAATGTTTAGCTAGTAGTGGATCTTTTTCTACTCTTTGGTTCTATTGAGGAATCTGAAGATCATATTTTGAAAGAGAGAACAATAAATTTTGAGTATCAAATTAGGTGGAAGTTTCGCTGAATGATTATAGCGTGGAGTTTACGAGTCTGTGATTCAAAACATCATATAATCCTTTCAAATTTCTTAAAAGCAGAGTGAAACTTACTAAAAACGCATATTCGGGTTTATGGAAAGATATTAAGAGATTAGAAGGTTCGAAATATTCACTCACTGGCTACATTTGACCAATGCAGAATCTCTTCGTAAGTAACCCATGTGTAAGGCCATCCAGTACCGTTAATTAATTTTGGAAACCAAAAATACCCCGTTTCGATGTTATAATTGACGTGCAATAAGATAAGGGTTGCAACTTCTATGTACACCCATTAAGAAACATTAAATTGAAGCAGTGAGCAGAAATTTATACGCAACAGTGAATATATTTTCAAATTTAGGCAAAAAAACAAATACCAGAAAAATCACATAAGGAAGACCTCAGCAAAATTTTTAAAAATTGTACAAACATAAAGACCTTCTAGGTGCTTCGGAAATGTTTTAGAAGACGTAGTTGAACTATTTAAAAGCGTTGAAGTACAAATGAAAACTCGCATTTTTAGAGAATTACATTTGGAGACGTTAATTCTGGGAAGAGTTCAATAACATAAATATTCGACTAGAAAATGAAAGATTTAATCGGCCTAGAAATGGGAATATTGAGAAAACAGAACTCATAATAAAGTTTAGTTGTGAGGTACTTAAATTGGAATAGCAGAATACGGAACTCCCAGAGAGATTCTCCACATACTTAGTTTTTGTGTTTTTGCGATTACGATTATTCAAGCAATTACTTTTATAAGTGTGAAATATTATTTGGTCTCATTAGTTGGTTGATCATAATAAGAAAGTGTTGATGGCAACCGTTTTTTGACAAGTGCACGCATGTGGTCTTATTGCTAGAATGAAAGGGGCCCCATTGCGGAGATCAATGTTTCCTTCCCGTGAACAGACAAAATACTGATACGAAAGGAAAATATAGAAATAGCAGTGCAGTTTCACCCAGCTCAAATGATTGAAATTGAAAGCGGAAAACCATATTATAATAAAGGAATTGAAACTACCTGTAGACATGATCCGATTGATTGCTCTTGCTTTGAGAACATTTAAGGTGATTTTTGCGGAATAGATCCTATTTGAGTTTATACGTTTCCATTTTGGCCTCTGTTTTTTTGCTTAAGGTATGATAAGAAATTCCCTCTTCCACCTACTTTTTCAGCATTCCCGGTAAAATATAAATTGCTCCTTAAATTTGGAGGGCAGAGAAAGAAAACATTGGCATTTTGTTAAAGGTTTTCGCGAATAATGCAAGAAGAGTGCGCGGAACTTGTCCTATTTATATTAAGCTGCTGTTTAAAGAAAAGAGTACTCTTTAAAACTTATTTACTCTTTTAAACGTTTCAATATCTCTATCATCACCAGAAAGTGAATCCTTCCCAGTTTGGAAGTAAACATAACGCCGAGGTCCTCTTCCTTTAAGAATTCAAATTTAGTGTTTACACCCATTTCCGTTTTACATATGAAGATTTTGGCCCCTCTTTTCAGAGGTAAACATTTCGACTAGTGATGCAATTCCTCCTCCATATTCCATTCCGATATTTTTTAGGGATTTTTCCTTACTATGCACCCAAATTAGCACAAGTTAAAGATTGAAATATGACTAAATAATTTTATTTGACCCTAAACTTAAAAAATAGGACATATGACCCTAGGGAAATCTCAATTAAATATTTTTTCCAGTTTCAGCCTAAAAAAGCAACTATTTCAACTAAAAAGCTCAGGTACCTACCCTACCATCTAAATGGCCTACCTCAGCAGCTACTATATCATTAATAAATTGACACTGAGGCCAGGCTGCATAAAAGTACTGTTCTTGATGAATCATGGGTCTTCGGAATACGACGAAAACATCTTAGGGGTGAACAAGGAAAATTATGGGGAAAAGAGCCATCGTAACTTTTTAGTGAAGGAAAAAGAGCAAAGTATAGAAAAGTTGATGGATCGTTAGATCCAAGGGAGTTTTGATACATACATTAATACAATGGGGAGGCTTTTCGGGACTCAAGTGACATCTATGGAGAAATATAAGAACAGAGAAGATGCAATTATGATATCAGACTGTAAATGAGAGGAAGGACTTGATATTGAGGAACCAAAGACGGACTGGGGTGCGTAGATATGTCAGTGAACTAAATATATAATCATGAGTCGTTCGCGAAAGATACAAGGGATTTCGTTCATGCCATTAAGATACAAGGGATTTCATTCATGCCATTTATATTTTGGAGGAAATGTTTTCTAATGTCGAGCAGAGCGACTTTAAGGAGTAGAAAAAGGTATTTATTTTGAGAATTGCTTTCCCGTTGTCTCTCCGGGTCACAAGAATAACTTCAATGAACTCTCTAGTCTTCATTCTATGTTTTAGAGACTTGGGGTATAAAAAATAGTCTGTATATGCCTCTCAACGAGGCCAATCAAGTTTTACGATTACTTCGATTGAATAATTTGTTGATAACGAAATCGATATTCAAATTTAGAACTAAATTAAAATAAACTCTGGTAAAAGTAAAGAAAAATACTCCTTCTTTTCAGAATACTAGATCTGTAGTTCCTCGTTCTCTTTTCTTTTTCATTTTTTCCGCAAGTATAATATAGTAGCATTCTCTTCAATTGGGAAGACTTCGTTTTGGTTTACCAGGCGCAAAGAGTGTTATTCACGCCCGTGTACTACCATCTACTACCATGTTGAGAGAAAAGTCAGCTCTGTAAAAATCTGACCGCTTAAATTTTTCCACTTTCTTTTCTCAATGGTAGTAGTTCTTTCACTAACTAGTTGAAGCTGAGGTACATAAATGTATGCCGTGTTAGAGATAAATAACCAACGATATAGGTTCAAGTGGCAGGAAAGTGTTGCAGAAGTCAAAAATATGATTTATATGACCTCGACCGTCTTCGCGTAAGCATTCATACCTAGTGTAAACGACCTCAGGCATACCAGAATTTTTAGCTGCAAAAGGCCTAGGAGTTACAGCGGAGGCTGCAATCGGATAGCATCTAGCTAAGAGTGGTCATGGAATTGACTAGAAATTGTATTTATCACTGAAGAAACTTGCTCAGAAATTCTTCATTCACCACAATGTTTTGAAATTTCAGTTGGTAAATCTTTAAGTGTGATAGCGTTGATTTATCAATGGGCACGGGCGAGGCAAAAAATTTGTCCTTCTTCTTTTTGGAAGGATAAATGGGAAAATGCTTCCGAACCCTCCATTATATATCTGGCTGAATTGGAAGGAATCCGAGCAATAGCGGATTGTGATACTTAAACATGTCTTTGAGCATAAGAGAAGGTGGAAACATTTTAATGAATTTAATCTTTGCAATATTGAGTTATAAAATGTGTTTTTAAATATCATGGAGTTTTCGTAAATTCAGCTGACCACGTAAGCCTAATTATACTTTTGTATAATTAAAAAAATGAGCCAAATCGAAAAGATTTGAAATGAATCCTTAGTTAGGAATTTTCAATTTCAGAAGCTGAACAATTTCCATATTATCGTTTAAAAAAGGTTATTATACAGTATTGAATCAAAAAGAAATAATTCAAATCCACATGAGAAGGAAAAAATGGTTTCTGCACTACGAAATATTTGAGAACAGAATAAATAATTAAGAGAAATTTTTACGAAAATAAATCTGTAAAAATACAAAAATAGGGATGAAATTTGTGCAAAAAGATAGCAGAACTATTGAAATTAGGAAATAGAACTGCAATCACTTCATAAATTCTTTTCCGTTTTTAAAACTAAATCATGAATACGAATATTAAATTAATATATTTTAGCAGGCTATGAGTACCCGTAATGTTTCCGAACTGTGAATAAATCATGATATAGATGAAATAGTAACTAAAAGCACACATAGGGTGTATTTGCACATTAAAAAGCATTTAGATGGTTTCAGATGAATAGAAAGTTCTTCGGTAGATATTTTTTAATTGAAGGAGCTGAATGCTTTAAATGAAGTACTCTAACCTTGAAAATTGACCAATGAATACTTTTAGAAAAACGAAAATATATCTCTCTGAGCTGAATTAATAGAAATGAATGATGATGCGTTGAAAACTTATTATCGACATTTGTCGTTCCCAGGACTATTCAAAATCATAGACATAGAGAATAGTAGTTAGAGGTAAATAATAATATGAGATTAATTCAAACTAATTCAAAAATTTCTACAAAATATAGATAATTTAAACCAAGCACAGTTCTGTATAAAGGATAATGAAGGAAGTAGGCCAATGAATTTTCAGAAACCGGAAAACTATGGAAAATGAATCTTATAAATGATTTAGAAATATTTAAACTGTAAATAGGCAAACGAAATAGAATTGTAAGGTTGTAGTTTACGATACGACATTGATAGAATGATAAAAAAACATCTTATGGGAGTTAAAATACTATATTATGAAAGTTGATCCCAAACTTATCTTTTCGAAGGTAAAGTACCTTAGAAAAGCGAAAATTTTTTTGACTTTTAGGTTTCTCCAGAGGTTCTACACGACTTGCACTTTTTCTAAGTTGTCAGGCGGTATTTTCCATAAACATATCCTATTTTGCATGTTCAGTGATACCCATTCCTATACTCTTCCAGAATAAAGAAAAATGGTAGTTGTGTCCTCAATTACGTCATAATTAATGCAACTAGCAATGCAGTATTTTAAAGACTTTTCATCCCTACTTTAGCTTCAGAGTTCGTAAATCAGTAACTCTCACAAGTTATTCTGAAAGTAGCCACCGGAAATGAGACTAGTTAGACCTTGCGAAAGATTAGAAAAATGAAAAGAACGAAGGTTGGAACCGGTCTTAACCGGATTAACGGAGAGTTGGGTATCCTCTGCGGAAAATCTCTTTCAGTCTACTAGTGTTTCAAGATCACCTCTTTTTTTCTATTTAACCATTCATTTTATGCTAATACAATTTTCAGCTCCATTCGGTTAGGTGAAAGAGATTTATGCCTACTTGATTCTTCAACCTAGTATAAAACTTAGCGAAGGAACAACAGAAAAAACTTGAAAAGAATAAATAAAATTTTTGGAGTCCGAAAACTTTCCCTCCACGTGCTGATCTCCCAACGAAGGTCAATCTCCTTAATGTATCCTTTCAGTGTTCGAAAGTGGTTTCTTTCGCCAGAAGTTATTTGATAAAAGCTTTGTAGCACAAAATTGCAGTAATTGGTTGTTTACGGGGTAATATTTTAGTAAATATTTTATCTCTTAAAATTTTCAATTAGTCCTTTGCAGTTACTATGATCGTAGTTAGTTCAATAAGCTCAGATATGGTACAATAATAGAAAGAAGATACTGGTAAGTTAGCTGGAGGAGTATTTAGGGAATTTTTTTTGGTGGCCCATAGTGCAAGAGAACTACCAACTGACAAAAGTATTATTTAAATTTCTTATGAATAGGAGAAAATTAAATAATACTTTAGTGGAACCAAGAAACAAATTAATAGCATATGCTGAGCAACTACCTTGAGTTGTCTTCACGAAGTTATCAAATATTATAATTGACGTTTAAATTTTCCCGAAAATAAAGTTTTGAGTCACTATAGTTGTTGAATAGACTCTCTAGTCTACGGTGTATGCAATTGACGGTTTTAGTATATTATTTATAATAAATCAACACAAAAATTAAAGTTGTTACGTTAAATTTATAATTAACTGCTTCACTAAGTTTACTTTCGAAGTATATAGCGTAACAAAGTGTAATTATCAGTAGCATTTTTGGCTCCGAAATCTGATAATTTGAGTAACTACGTAACTTTACTAGGAGTCATGAAATTAGCCAAAAAACAGAAATGATAATATTTGAGTAGCGAAATCTCGGAAAGTCATTATTGGAGGGTTTCTCTATCCATTTTTTTGTAATAAGCAAAACTAAAAATCTTAGTAATTGGCCCTTTTTTAGTAATTGTAATTTTTGTAATTGGTTTCTGTGCCTTTCTATATCTTTTTACCCCTTTAGTTCTAAAAATAAGGTATCTTATTATATATAAACCTTTACTATCCTTTCAGTTATCTATTTTGAACGGCATAAAGGTTTCAACAGGCTCAAGTAAGAATTTATCTCTGTACTTTTTTTTTCTTAGTTCATCCACTTTAATTTAGTTTCCGATTTTAACCTACCAACATTTTTTCGTGGCTCAGTTTTGAGAACTTTCTTTTCATCAAATACTCATTTGAAAGCATTTAGTCTTGGAAAGAATCACATTATATGAAAGCAAATATTATACAATCTCTCTAAAACTACGCCTTTATTTCTAAGAAGAGTCATTGAACACGAAAATTTATGAAAAATGTTCTAATTATACCGAATTTAAGCTGCTGATCAGTTTTAAAAAATAAACATGTACCAATAAAGTCATTTAAATGGTCGCAGTAGTATTCAAAAAAATATCGGATCTTTACCATATTCATGAGTCTAAGGTGAGTAGTTACGGAAATTTATTTTATCTCAGTATTAGTCTCGTCGTCCTATTAGAAGCATTTTAAATACTAATTGACTTTATATCGGTATCTGTATATTTTTATGTGGAGAGGACAAAGAGCACTAAATGTCAATAAATATTTATATAGTCTCAATATAGCTGGAAAAACATATAGAATCAAAATGAGCATTTATTGCCAGACGAAATAATCCCAGGGCCTTTTTCAGGTGTATCAAAAAAACTTTCGTAAAAAAACCAGAAAAAAAATAATAGTTGTGGTAATTTGCCTTATACAATGTAAATAGCTTTATTTATTGCATTATTTCGATATTAGGGAAAAGTTGATCTGGACAATTTCAATGGTAATGTCGGCGAAAAATATAAATTTTTGCGAAGTTTTTTAGTCCTAGAGATCCTAGACTTTGTTCAGAGATTCTTAGGAATATATTATTATTTTTTTGGAATTATTTCTTTCAGACAATGAAGAGCTTTAAAACTTTTTGTCCCAAAGCTAAACTGCTGTTACGGTTCCATTTATGTATTAAGCGCAGTACAGGATCAAAAAATTTACTCTTTATATAATTTCATAACAAGTTACTACAGAGAAAAGCAGTAAGTAACAGGCGAATTGATACAAACAACTAGAAGCAAAGATAAAATATTTGGTAATAAAATAATTTCGTACGAAAAAATTGTTCTATGAAAAAATTCCGGAAAAATTATCGGCCTGCTCAGGATACTCAAGAAAAATTCCAGAAAAACTTCTAAATTTTGTATTCCGATGAAAATTGAAGTACTGAGACAACCAAAAAGTTATAAATGCTTCTCGAAAAATTACTTTTGTTGGGGTTGGCGGCTTTCTTGATATGTAAAAGTATCTAAGTAAGGAGAGCATGAGTAATTCTGCAACTACTTGCAGGTATTTTTGCGAAATTTCTAAACTTTAGTCGAAAACATGAATTATCTCTATCTAGTGTCTATAGGGACGTTGTCCTCATATGAGGACTATTTTTTGGCACTCATTTTTCAATATAACTTTTTTTTACCTCAGCGCATTTCTTGTCCCTCCGCATTACTTCATTAGTGTAGATGGCCGATCAAAACAAACTTTTCAAGATTTTTGACCTCGGTTAAGACCAGAGCAATTTTCCCTCACCAACTTCCGCTCTTCGCAAGAAGTTGTGAAAAAGACTTCATTTGGGAAGGAAGTGTAGTTCGTATTATCGTGGGGGTTTTAGAAACGAGGGAACATGTACAGCAAGAATTCCTGTACTTGTACTGTAACTTGACATAAAAAACCTTTTTTCAGTAAAAATTTCGGGCTTCCAAAAAATTTACCTTTACAAAATGTAACGGAAACTGTCCTCATATGAGGGCAAAGTGTGCCTCATTTGAGGATAGTGCTATGGCGGATAGACGCTAGACTCCAGCTTTTTTTGATATTTTTATTGTAGAGGGCATACTGGGACCATTGAAATTTACACTTTATAAAAACGATAGCTTTATCCACTGAATCACTAAACAATCTTTATCAAATTGCAGAGAGTGAGCCAAAATTGCTCGAAACTGTTCACTCGTACCATCTATGCGCCTATTTCATCACACCAGGTCGACTATCCAGAGCTCTTCTTATCGATAAGGTTCAATCTCGTTTATCGTATTTTGAATGCCTCGAGAACTTTTGGCGCCATAAAAGCTCATAAATTACCATAGAAATTGTAAAATATGCACCGAAATGAAAGATAAAAAAGTAGAATGCATAATTAATTTCTGGTTTTTGATTTTATAAAATTCCAATTTTCTTAATTTTCCGATTCCGTCGATGAAGTGTTCTTCAAGCATCAGATCACCTGAACAGTTTACATTATGGCTCTATTTGGTCCTTGAAAATATCTGGCAATTTGATTTTTTCTAGGGGTATTAAAAAGCTAAATTGATTGTTCCTTCCGCTGGCTCTTCCCGTATAACCCGATTTTTGTACAATTATGCGCTCATGATAGCTTCACAGCACAATGCTCACATTAGTTTCTACTGTGGCATAAGAGTTTTACCAGTGTTTCTGTCAAAAGGCTTCAGATCCATATAGATTTAAGTCTTAAAATCATAAAAACAATGGTTCATGCGCAAAAATTTTAAAGTTTTCCGTATATTAACAATAGCTTGAAACAAATAATGAACGTGACATGTTTATATTGTCTAGAATTAATGTAGATAAAGACAATGCGGCTCAAACTTTATGTTTCATGTCATAAGTTTTGCTCGATTGACAGAAACAGCTGATGCGAATATGCTCTCAGAGATTTACTGGATGAAAATATCGGTAAAGCTCTCGAAAAACGGTAACATATTTACAAGAAATCAAGAAATGCGGTGCTACTACTAGTCACAATTCAATAATGCGAATATAGCGGTGACTGAGACTTTCCTAGAGACTTAGCTTCCCGCATTTTCCGTCGATGACACTGTCAGTTAGCCTACATATTAGCCAACTTTGTCCGCACTGGAGCTGGCTCTAACGAATATAGATCTTCCGCATAATTCTTTCAAGTATGTACAAAAATATGGAAATCAAAACCCTCTTTCCATCGTTCGCGTAAATTATTACATTTAAAATTTATATTTTTCATAATCAGTCTCTGTGTCATCCATTGTAAAATTATAGCCTGATCTTCTGGTAATGCGTAAATCTAACTTTACCGGAACAGAACTACGTGAAGGGCTCAATGTTTAGAGTTGAGGGAACGAATATTTCCCGGGGGGAAGGTCATAAATAGGGAGCTTTACTTGACTACGGCGATTAAAGGGTTGCGAGATGATGAGTTTAGGATTTAAGAGAGGATGGGGTTTAATATTTTGTATCCCAATGGTTCATAAAAGTATAAGGGAATTGAAGGTAGAAAAAGGAGCCTTGCTAAACCCACGGTATGGTGATTCTATTCTTAGGTGTAATGAGGGGTACTTTCGGCAGTACGATTGCTTGAAGATCTAAAATTTTGGTTTGCAGAACAAAATGAGAAGGCATTTCTTTATCTATAGTTCTGCCAATATTACATGAAGGTGGAAGAAAGCCTCTATTTTTATTAAGAAGAATTTATTTACTATGAAAAAAGTAGGGAAGTATACTAGATAAAAATATGAACTGATCAGTCAATAAAAAGTGGAAATATGAGCTATTGAAAGGGTGTATTTTCGATTTCTAAATATTCTGTTTTGTAAGTTACATAGAACGAAACATTGAAAAATAGAATTTTAGTTTTTTCTTAAAATAGCCGCAAAGCTTGTAAATTTTGCGGGTGTCAAACCAGTTCCGTAATTGCATTGAATCCTTAAGATCGCCGCGTTTGTTTTGCTTTCGGACCATTTGTGCCTCAACTCCTGCGTTTGAGCTCTATTTGGTAGACTAATTCTATTAGAAGTACAATTAATGGTAAATCACACAGATATTGAGTTTGCCGCCGAATTATTGAATATTGAATAAGCCCATCGAAAGATTGATTTGCATTCAGCTCGGAATTCTAATATTCGGAGGTAATTTATCTTTTCTTGCTCAATATATTTTTTCGGAACCCAGAAGAGGTAGATTATTTTCGAGGCTGCCGCTAGTCGATATAAAGTTCGAAAAAATGATCTAGAAACTGAGAAAACAAATTAAGGGAGAAAAATGATGAAAATTAAATATTTGATATGTTAGGCGAAGTTTCTCTGGGAAGTATGGCTTTGGAACGGTTACGATTAAGCTTAAACAAAATAATTGATGAGAAAGTACCCAAAATGATAGCTTTGAATCAGCATCGATATATAGAAATAGTAATTTTAGTTAAATAAAATTTTTCATTATCAATATTTAAGACTGCTTCTCGAAAGGATGTTCCATTTTTTAAGAATTTAGTTTGACACCAAAGTTCTAATACTGTCTAGAAAATTCTAATTTTTATGGTTTCTGCCATTGCAGTGACCTATATATGACTAAGTACAGCAGTGGAAGGGACATATTAAGTAAAATGGAAGATCAAATGGATAATTTTAGCATGAATTACATCTGAAGGAAATTTAGAGTCTTTTAATTGAACACGTAATTTCGTACACCATGAAAATTCTTTTCTTCGCATCTGCTTCTTTCCGTTGTTTATTAAGTAAAGAGAAGCCTTTTAAAGATACATTTATGGAAAAATTGAATCAATATAGAGAAAATAATGAAGAAGAAGTTTATTTTAAGGAAACAGAAGTGAGTATAGTTCACGACAAACTAAAGAAGGAATAAATGAGTTTCAAAGGGCAGGCCAACTTCTTATAGAACATCATGATAGAGAACTAAACGCAGAATAATTTCAACAAACTTTTCGCCAACTTTATGCTTCATATTTGTATTAAAGTTGCACATTAATCTTTTCCACATTATTTATTACTTTATATTGTTATAAATTGCACTTTTTCGCATTATTTACTACTTTCTATGAAAGTGCGGAATATTTGCACTAAATCCTCGGAACTTGGATTAGAATCATAACTCTATTTTCTTTACTTTTCTCACCATTTTTCGAATGGAAACATTGAGTACTGACAGGAAGAAAGTTCACGTGAATCCTTGTAAAGGGTGTCAAAAATTGAGAAACCACTTTCGGTCATAACTCGCAACGAAAAACATTTAGGTAAGTTACACAATTTGCTCAAGAGCTATAATATGTTCAATCGTTCCATACCTACTATTTAATTTCTCCAAGTTATATCGCTCGGAAACAAAAATCGGATCGAAAATCATTCCTGAGGAGCCTAAAAAATATCGAAATTACTACCATGTAGAGCATTGACAAATGTAAATTCCTGAATATTCTCTAGTTCGAAAATCATTCTAATACTTGAATTTGTAATTAATCATTTGAAATTTATTTATTACTGTAGAGTTGGGATAAAGCAGGTTTCGAAAATGCACTTATAGTTGCTTCCACAAAGAGATTCTGTTACTTTTTTTTCTATATAACATTCACTTGTCTACGGAAATTCTGAATCTTGGCAGCACATATCATGGCAAAAATTTCGAAGTACACTGTTGAAACCAGGTATTTCGTCAGCTCATAAACCGAAAATATTTTTAATCATTTCAATTCCCTCACATTAACTTATTAGAAAACAGAAATAATTTGAATGAGAAACAAAAACAATTTCCATGAAAGTGTTGATGATGTAAATTTAGTGGAGTACTACATGGAGTTGCAGAAAAGGTGCGAACCAAGCCACATCGAAACCATGTATTCAACTTCCCCTAATCTTTCACTGCAAATATCAAGGTTTGTTCATGAAAATGCAATGGAGTGCAAAGAAGGATGGAAAGCTATCGAACACAATTTCTGCAGTTTCAGTTGAAATAGCAACTGAAATCAATTGAATTTATACAAAAATAAGGTGAAATAACTTTACTAATTTTATACACTTTTCAAGATTTCAAGCTGCTACTGACATTTATTTACTGTAAGCCTGAGTTCTGGGAAAAGAAGGAAAAGGAAGATAGAATGATTTATCAGCTACTAGCTCACTAGGGAATTATTTTTTTTTAGATTCCAGCGCCAGAAATGAGATCTTTTTTCGTACTGAAGCTGTCGAAATGATTTAACATCTTTAAAATTACTGGTTAACTAATCCAACTAAACATATGGAGTAGGCTATTTTTAGCTGGAGAAGCCAAATTGAATTATTAATTGCATAGCTTGATGTAAATGTAGATTTATATCAGGAAATACGTATAGAATGTTCCTCCAGCACAGAACTATTTGTTTTACTGATAAATCTGCTGTACCCACCAAGAGCTGTGTCTAGCTAGTCTCTAGCGATTATTATGTCTTTCTAATTTCTGCTTACTAAGAAAGGGCTCATCTAAAATTGAACTTTACAAATATTACTATTTAAAGTTTAGTTCACAAAATCCCCATCTTTTATTCGTTACAAAGAACAATTTTAAACGAAAATCCAAAACTTTGAACCTTTGGCTACCAGCAAACCAATTAAGGTAATTTTCCTCCATTTTTGCTAGTATCAACACAACATTTATTGGCTTAGTAGAGTCGAAGAAGGATAAAAGATTTTGAAATGCCTATTAACCATGATCTGAGCTTCCCAGATGTTGGCCAAAGAATAGATATATGGAGTACACCACGCAAACGTTTTCTGAGAGGGAAGGTTATAGAACTTATTTATCCAAGTACTATGGTTGTTCAGCTTGATGAAGGTGAGACTATTCGCGTAAGTAGGCTAGATTACAAGTGGAGACCCGTTCTTCCAAGAGGCATGGCAAGCAGTAGTCGAAGACGATGAAGCAAATAAGTAGACGAAAATGGAACAAAAAGTAGATCATTCATCAAGTTGATGCATGTTAAACCAAGAACATAAGCATGAGGCACGTTTTTTCGTAAATTTATCTCGATAGGTAGAGTAATCTGATTTGTGATAGTACCTCATATAATCAGAACTAGATAAGCAGAAAATAATGAATAACTCATGAAAGTAGCTGTAGAATTTTTTTGTAGAACCATATGACAACTTTGAAGAAATTAAAGTTCATGCGACGATAATTGTTACAAAGCTAAGCAATGAAACCAAATTAGTAAATTTAGCCGTAAACGAACCTGCAACTTTCCATCTTATGCGATTTGTGAAAGAAAATATTTTTTTCTCCCCCAGGAAGAATTTTCCTCTCGGAAATAGCAGTCAAAGTCTAAGTCACTTAAATTCCACACCGGACGGTCCTTATATTCAACTGATTTGCACAGGATTTATTTTTCCGCTTATTTGCTTACTGTTGCACTGGTATCATTCCTGTATAATTTAATCCCTAACTCTCAAGATATTCCTTGATTTTCCACTTTATATATGTTTTGGCAACTGCTTAAGCAAATGGAAAGCGAACAAACTACTTCGGAGTCTTCTCTCAGCAATGTATCTAAACTTTTCAGCACCTCAGAGGTTTGGCATATTTCAATAATTTCAAATGCCGAAGCCCTATTCATATTCTGAAAACAACATATTGATCTCACTAAAAACAATTCCCTAAATCATGAAAGTGATTCTTTCACATCGTTCCTTTTTGAATTTTTCCTTCAAATTTCTGCCAACTAACATTTTTATTTTCCCTATGGAAGCACGTATTACTCCGAACCAAAAACGATGTGAATAAATTAACAATATCCACTTTATAGTAAGCTCTCTTTTTAACCTGTAAATTAATCCTAACAATTTGTTTGGAACTTTTACATATGCGGCGCAAAATAACAATTTTTACTAACGACTTGGCGAAAATTTTTCTATTATGTGGATTTGAGGAAGCTGTCCGGTTTGGAGCTCTCATGATGTAATTCAATCTGATTTCCTTGGCCAGTATAATACCACGTAAAAATATTTTGAGTACTATTAAGAGGGTATAAGCGAACATTAAAATCTTATTTAGTGTGATAAAAAACCGTTGAAACCTTTTAGAAAACGTATTATTCTTGTAACGTATACAAAGAAATCGGAAGAATACTCCAACGTTTTTTATTTTTGCCTCTGGGAACTTCAAGCTTGCATTCAACTAAGCTGTATTGAAAAACATTTTACCGGACATAAATGCTACGTAAACAAATAAAAGATCAATATAGCTTACAATCTTTTCTTTCGCTGTTGTTTCGTGAATATCATATGTAGTGGCAGAGTTAATACCAATCGCCGCCATTTTTATGCTTTGTCGAGCGAAATAAAATATGTCAATACCTACAAACAGAAGGAGAAACCTAAAAATACAACTAGATTTGCATTTCGTGATCAAAAAAGTATTCAAATCCAATTTAAAACTTAAATAATATTAAATTTAATCGATTACTCTAATGTTCATGTAGAGAAACTTTAAAGTATGGGATATGGAATTTTAGGATTCATTAGTTTTTTTAAAACTATTTTTGGGAATTCTGTTGTTTTGATTGTAAGTCCAGAAACGATAAATATTTGCACTCTCAGTTGTTACGTCTCGAGAGAAGGTGTACATTTTTAGACGAACAGTGTTTCTTAAAATTGACTCCATTCGGGGGATCAGTAAGTCCAGGGCACAGAGTATAGACATTGAGTTGCATCGGGCTGCATTTTATTCGTTCATGAGTAGATTTGGGTTCTTTTTGAGATGTTTAAAACGTATTAGTATGCTATTCCTCTCCTAGTGGAATGTAATACTCATGGGGTGGAAAGGGTCAAAGCGATTTACATAACTCGCGCTTACGCTCAAAAATGTTTACTGGGAACTCCTCTTTTATACAATAAGAGCCTTTAATTTCGTATTCACCCTTACAACAGGCTTCCTTATCAAAAATTGAAAATTGCTAAAAGTTTTTAGAAAATTCAATTTATAGTAGCACAATACTGTAGTACAGAGAAATAAAAAAAAATCATGATTTTGCAATAAATTAAGATATATGCATAAATAGTGCTCAGTTTTATAATTTCCTGCTTTCTAACAGTAAAAAACTCTGCAGGAGGGTAGCCGCCGTTTTGGCGTCGCCCTTGAGTTGCGAGACCACCGTGATATGAAATATGATGGCGCGGGGAGGGTGAGCAGTAGGGAGGTAAGGAGGTTGGACTGAGGATGTAACGAAAGATAAATGGGGATCTATAATGTGTCGGATTTGAGTAGGTCACCCAATAACTAACGTGTCAGTGCACTGCCTTCTTGCTGCACCCTGTTAAGCAGAGGTACTGCTTTGATAAGTTAAGCAGTGAGAATTAAATTTGTAGTGCAATTGGCACTGTTACTGTACTGCCACGGGGAGAGCTAATTTTGGTGATTTTTGATTGATCTAATTTGAGTACAAGTCCTCCCAGTGCTAACAGCAGGTAGGTAGGTAAGCACGGACTACATTACATTAAGCTATAGTGAGTGACTTAAAGGGTCACGAGGATACAGATGGCATTAGGAAATGGCTGTGAATTACAGAAAGAACTCGAGCGGAATTCGTATAAAAGGAGCATAGCACTGATGCAAAAGAGGCAGACGGAGGGTCAGTGCTGGTAACCTGATACCGATCAACGTGCCCGTAGATAGTCATTATTGCAGTGCTTCACCTCGATTTCCCAGAACTTTACAGTAAAGTTATTTCTGTAGACTTTCAACCACGACTGATCATGGTACTTTACCCTCACCCAAGTGAACCAAAGGGTGTTTGGTCCGGACCAATCTGTCCCCTACTTTGACCGTATACTTTCGCAAGTAACAGCCAGTCATTGGGCCGAAAGGCGACGTAGCGCATCTCTAGGTTGGACGTTTATTACTTTTCTGACCATTAATTCACTTACTGCGCCATCTTCGTTTTAACATTGCTAGTATTCATTTAAACCTATATTTTCTTGGCCACTAGGGCTCCATAACAATCAGCCAACCCGATGATGGCTCTGAGCTTGACTCCCCATTTTCGCCTCTGGAACTCCTTTTCCAACGTTAATCTTATCAATAGCCAATTTTATCCGCACGAGACCCATCTTTTCCTCTTGTGACCCTATATTTTATTACCAGTTTTATTGGATTTTTTAGTATTTACTCACCCTTGCACCGCGGACTACGACCTCTGTATACAAACAGGAACTTCTAGCTCTTCGTTGGTGAAAAACCCATTTTTTCGAATGGAGATACTTGGCGTTGCTGATCTACTATTATATCTGTTTTCCCGATTTTGCACCCTAGGTGTCCTCCCTTATTTTGATCTGGTTATTCGCATGATTCTATCATTCCGCAGATAATTGTCCTGCAATACAACCTGTAGTACAATTACAACGTCAAGAAACCAATAAATAACCCAGACTTTATCAAAAAAACTTCTCCTCTCCACCGCGAGCCGTGCTCCTGCATCGAAGGGTGCCTAAATAAAAATATGCAGAGCGAAAACCCTGTGATCATTTTGAATGTTTTTTTTCTAATTATCCGAACCATTCTCGTAACTCGAAATGAAGAACTGTGCGTCGCTCTTTGTACTACAAAAATATGGTCTCGAAACATAGTGTTTCGGGCGTTGTTTAGATCTATTTGCTTTCACCAATATCGATGTTAAAGATGATAAATCCCAACTGAATGGTTTTCATAACAGTTTTTCTGTTTTGAATCCGTAGTTCCCGAAACTTGCGCCCTCCCTCCAAAGAAGACGTGGCGATTGCGGATATATTAGCTTCCATTCCATTCGGTCCCCGACCGCCAGCTTGGTTTAGTAACCTGTTTTGTATCCAGTTTTACATCTTTTTGGAGTTTTTGTCATGATAAGCAGGACCTTTATTCCTTTATTTCCTCAGGAAAATGAGTATCTGTAGCTCTTGCTCATCTGTGATCTTTTAACCACTAGGTTTATTTTGTTCATTATCTCTTTTTCTTCTTCTTCTTACAAACCTCTTCAACCTGAGTTCTCTTGAGCTACTACCCTGAAGAAGTCTTAAATACAGAATAACCTTGAAAAAGATGTATATATTGTATTAAGGAACAGGTATCGTGGCCGTCCTAGGTCCGACTCCGTGTATCGCATTACACGTCCCAGTCGTTTTTGCTCAGATAGACTAAAAACTTGCTCCCCATTTGATGAAAGTCTCAACTCGTTGGGTTTTTTAACTTTTCGCGCCATATTTGGTGCGGAGATTGGTGGCAACGGGTTTTTATTCGC
The DNA here is from genome assembly GCA_002205965.3 of Kappaphycus alvarezii. NCBI lineage: Eukaryota > Rhodophyta > Florideophyceae > Gigartinales > Solieriaceae > Kappaphycus > Kappaphycus alvarezii. The sequence continues at coordinate 646,207 of NADL03000608.1, read as the reverse complement.
TTCTGTACATGGTCATTAAATCCAATCTGGTTGAAACAGACTGCAGCACAAGTTCGTACTTTCCTATTAGTAAAAAGTGTTGAGTATCAAAAGCTAGAATAGAAAATTTGAATGCCTTCAGATCCAACTATGTCAGAGATGACGAGGTTGGCTTAGTCGATGATGAGGTCAAACGATGCGTCTTGATGATAAGAAAGAGGTTTCTGAATAAGATGAGTCCAGGTGCATCTTTCTATCGCTCACAAAAGATTGATCAACGTGCTTGACCTCCGATTGCAATAACTCTACAACTGTTAGACTAGGAAAGTCTTAAAATAATTGTAGGTGAATTCTTTAGATTGGTATACCCACAAATTTTTCGTAACACTCAGATAGGCAGTCGCCAACACACTCATCAAAGATTCGCACCTGGTCGTTCAGATACTGCAGCTAAAGGGAAGGGTGTTTGACAACATGCTGCATGAATCATCACCATTTACTCCTAAAAAGTCACTAAGATCGCGACTTTTAAGTTAATAACGCAGTGATTAAGGAGCAACACACGGTTTTGATTGGGGCTATATGCCTTAAGCGATATCTTTTGAACTTTTCCTATGAGTTTTTTCCAATCAGATGTGCCGAAACCAATCTGCTAGCCACCCTTGACCGCACTGGAGACGTAACATGGCTGTTTGGGACCAAATTATTTATGTATCTGAGTGTGTTATGCGAAGAAGAATAGAAAATGACCCTGGCTGAAAACTCGTAGGATAAACGTTTATTGCTGCGTATCATATTCAGTTTTTTCCGCTTCGAGGCGTATCTGAGTTACCAGACCTAGAAGCATGGTGATCTTATCCTCTACTAGAGAATATTCGTATTCCTGGTAATATTAATCTCTTATTGGTATTATCATGAACACAGCCCTGATGAAAGTGACTATGACACTGTTTTGATAATCGCCACCCAAAGAAACGACAGTCTTAGCTCGGTTTATGCTCAGGTGAGAGTCAGGAAAAAGGTAATTCAGTTCATAAACGATACATTTATTCCGTTCAATATTTAATGATGGGGAGCTTTTGCGCAGAAAGATATCGTGGAATAGCTGACGCGTATCCAGAATTTGGATCAAGCATCGGATGTTATCCAAACGGGCAGGATCAGTTGAAACCTTCACATTACTCTTCGGTACGCTGTAAAGTGTTTCAGGATTATAGCCTCAAAGTGCTTTTTAAAAGAAAAAGCACCACCTTTCATAAAAAGGTGAAATGGAGGGTTAATTTACTGTGGTAGATATGTGGGCTGGTACCCAGTAAATTTGTACCGGAGCGTAGATACCGTATATTGGCCAAGCCAGTTGTAGAAAAAAAAGCAAACTGATCTATCCAGGTCAAAAAGGATGCAGTTCAGAATTCTCTGTATTCTCACCGACATTCAACACCTCCATGTTCATACTTCATTTTATCAACGGTCTTGAAATCCGTGGATAAACTCATGATGTTTTCTCCTTCTGCATAAACTTGGGCGTAAATTCATTCTGAGAATCTTCAAACGCTGGTGGAATGTCCGAATGTGTATATTGCGATCTAGGAACTCTTAACGAGTTGAAGGCATGGGATACAAAAACTGTGGAGCAGGTATTTCCATCTTTATTATTTGGACTCTTCCGAATGCCGGTATTATATGGTCAATGTGAAAAAGAGGAACCTTGCTGCTTCCACAGTTGAAACTAGGACATCTTCTACGAATAACATGACTTCTGTTTCTCATACTGAACAAAAAGGAGTCACTAGCGATGCGTGCCCTACTTATTTTGTTCCTACTACATTCTTGACACACTTCTGCTTGATAATCGAATGATAATCGACGATGAGCTCAACTTATGAGCATTTTTAATTGATTAAGTGAGTAATATTGCATCAACGCGACCATTTAATCGTTTATATATGACCCATGTTGAATATTGCACATCTAATGAATCCTCCTGACTAAGGCATTTGACCGTGAAACTTGTCAAAGCCGCTCACTGGTTGTTTGCTCAAATTTCACCTGCTGAGTGGACTTTATCTTATAAGAAATAATTTTACTGTTTTACCAGCATGTATATTTCCCCATGATATTTTTTTGTGAAATCCTAGGACTTCAAAAACCATTGAAGCAGAGACGAACGAGGAAAGCTTGCAACGTCCACACCTTTGACCTCTCCATTGCTAATAAAGAAACTACTGACTGGTCTTTCTAAAGATTGAAATTCTTGCGGTTGTAATTGCGGTTTGAAGACCAGTTTGGTAGGATAAAGTAGAATACGCGAACTTTTGATTGCTCTACTGAATATTTTCATGCACGCTGTGCGTATATTTGGCCGCCAAAGACAAGTAAAACTTCTACTCGCGCACAAAACTTACAATAATATCGCGTATAGGAATGGGACTACTTATAGGATATTGAAAATAGACTGCAGATCACGGGTCGAACCAGCATATCATCCGGTGCCTGCGAAGCTTTTTTCCAAAACTGACGAAGTTTCCCAACTTTATTCAATCTAATTCTTGAATACATTGACCACAGTGAGCAGAAAACACACAGAAGTTTTGATGCCTTTTCGAAAGACTGAAAAATTCGATACGGTAGAGAGTACAGTACTAGGAAAGAATCAAAGGGGTTCATCACATAGCATTTCACAATTAACATGGTCCGATCAGACCATAATTAAACCAGATAAACTCTACTGAAGTCCAGTCCTCCAATGTCCATACGACCAAAACGTTCAGTTTTAGCAAACTATTTGTAGCTTTTAGTTCGTTACCCTTTAATCCCGTAAAATTTGAGAGGCGTCTCACCGAAAAATTTGAGAGGCGTTTCAGTGAATAATCAAGAGACCCGGTCCAGTCAATTTAATGAGCTCGATTATATTCACAAACACCGTTTTGGATAGCAGTTTGTCTGCGAAGGAATTTACAGTATTTACTGCTCAAGTCCTTAGTTTCAAAGTTTGCATCGGCATGCCCGGTTACGCAAGCGCTAAAACTCGCCGAAACGCATTTTGATGCTGACCACGCACACGAGTTAGACTCGCTCCAGCGGTCCACATAGAAGGCGCTTCGCAACATCACCCTCACTGACCTATCCTAGAAAAAATTCTGTTTCCACCTGCGCCTTGGTGGCCAAAGCTTCTTGCTGATCTGCCCCTTCCTTCTTGGATCGTTTGCTGCGAGCCATCTGGAGGCCGATACTGCTCTCCCCGAACGGCAACATACCCCAAGGCCAGGTCCCTCGCTGTTCTTGACAACCGCTGTCGCTGGGACCCGTCTTTCTTTATTGCCCAATTTCGTCGCCCCCTTCGTCAATTTGCTCTTCTGACTCACTATAACTCTTCCCTTAACAACCCTGGCCCTTTTGGCACCTCATCTATCATTCTCCCTCGAGCCCTTAGAGCAGCATCCGTGTGAATCATGAGTGTTAATAGCGGCACGTCAACATTGCGCTCTCAAGCCGGCAAGCACGGGTTTCTAATTTATAATGTTAAACAAAAAGATTCATGATGAAGGGCTTACTACAGATTACAGTGCGAATGCCAAGGGAAGTACATAACGAAAGGACTAGGCAGCAACGATTTAAACAGTTTATAAACCCAAGCATCCCCTTTCTGTGTGTCGAAAACCCAGAGCTCCAGAAATTTTTGTCGACGATCAATCCTAGTTTCCCATGTCCTGTCCCGTTTTACAGTAAGCCGTATAAATGAGGATATGCATCTTGCTAAGTGGTTACAAATGAAAGGGATAATCTGTACAGCACGTAATCAAATCAGTTTAACTATTGATGCATGGTCATCGAAGGTGTACAGGGATTTTATTGATATAAGACTGCATCGTATTACGGCTTGATGGGAGGGGACGGAGGAGGATGGAAGAAGACAGTGGAATTTTTATTTTTTCGGGAGCAGGGAGGGAGCTCGCAAGGTGGCGCTACCCTCTAACTAACTGCCCAGCCGACTCGGCTGCTAGCTATATAACCGACACCAGAGCGGTCTGTGGCTACGAATTGCCAATACAGTAACGTACTGCTGTTCACTGCTGTACTGTACCATAAAAGATAATTAAAAATCTAGCTGGTAGAAGAATAAAAAGTAAAGTAGGTTACCGTAAAAAATCGTTATAGACAGTACTAGAAACACATAAAGATCAACCTCCAGCAACTGCCACCAACACCACCCGTCATCCTCCCGCGCACCGCCTTCGCCACGAGTCTTAGCGTTAATTCAGGTCAGACAAAGCCCTCTGGATTGTCCCATCTGCTGAGCGTGTAGAGAAGAAGGAATACAGTGGTATCCTCATCCCAAAATCTCTCGTGGACCAGTACGATGGCGCATGCGAAACAGACTGCTCGACGTTCGAAGGCTAGAGCTGGCCTGCAATGATGCGAGAAAATGCCGTCTCACTTCCCTGATACGACACCGCAACCCCGGAATTATCTCAAGAATCTAAAATACTTCTCGCTGGGCCAAGTACGTCGTAGTACAAACAAGGGTATGCTTGCTCGTCTTGCCGGCCGTCCGGATGTTATCAAGATTAAAAGATCTCGCAAAGTGGGCGAAAATATAAACGACCTCTTCTTCCGGGTCTCGTTTGGTGGTTAAGAGAAGGAAAAACCTGCTTAGATAGAGCTGTCTTACTATGAAGCTACCCTCCTCTTTGGAAAGAATACGTTTATCATCGCCGCCTCCACAGAACTGACGAAAGGGGGATTGACAGAGAACTAGCATTCAGACTGAGCCTAACCGAATCTCTCCTTGATCGTGGAGACCATGCAGAGTACCTTGAATTTACTGAGTGGAAAATCGCTTCCGTGGTCTGGAAAATACCGAAAGATGTGCACGATTGCTTCATGGGGCAGTAATTCGCTGTCAACGTAGATACAGAGTTAGATCATCCTATCGATGTGCACCTTCTCATTTCAGGAGGAGCACTCAAGAGCTGGTCTTCAAGATCCCCCTGAAAGGAACGTGAAACAAGGGCAGAAAAATGGGATCGTCGTTCATGCGTTGTTCGGGAGTAAGTTAGCTTCCCGTGTTGGAGCCATCATGATGATCGACTACTGGTGCCAGAAGCACCCCAACAGTTATTATAAGGTACTCTTTCCTATGTCGAAGGCGGCTTCTCCTTTGACACTCCCATTCCTAGACAAGAGCATTCCAGTTCTTTTTCGCGACTTTGAAGGTTTCTGCATGAGGCATCCGCAGCAACAGCGCTTTACCTCGTCTTTGGCAAGGACACGGCAGAAGAGTATTGGTCTCACGATTACGAGAATGATTGTGAAACCTTGGATCAGTTGGGTTACCGTCCTCGTTGCACTTCTTTCGCCGATGTCATGAAGGGGTTGGACCGCGTTCTTCCTAATCCCTTGTTCCTTAGTCATTTTCGTGATGAAAAGGCTCCCCATGGCCGTTTCAAGAGCAGCCTTCAACAGCGGGATAAGAATGACCTTGACATCGACTGGATCCGTGCATTAACCGTTTCATTTTCAAGCGAGACATAAGTAGCGACGGTTACAGGGCGCCGCGGGGACCAATATGCCGTATGCTCCGACGCAATGGAAGAATCATTACTCATATATGATTGCGCGGAGGAGTATGCTATGCGTCTATGTGAGGCTTTTCTGAGGATTCGCTGCGGGTAAGAAGATCCGGAAGACTTTCTGAAGATTCCCGGTGTGCGGAGAGTGACGTTGGCAGGTAAGCAAGATAATCCTTCCCGAGTTCTAATATTCTTGCCGCTTTGTACGACCCTGAAGAGGATTAATCGTAGCCCAAAGCCACCTGTGGGTTCTTCTTCGTCGGGCAAGAGGTGTAGAGGAGACCAAAGGGGTCATTAATGGGTTCCAGGTCCCACATCCCACTCAAAAATATTGGTTGATGTGTGTGCGGTAGTAATAGTAAAGCTCTATGATTGATTGGGTAACGGATGGTGTAACATTCAATATTTTCTGGGACCCCAAAGTGAAATGGTCCGATCTATTGCTCAAAAAACAAAAGAAAAACATGAACGCATTAAAGAAAGGGACGAGACGATACCTATCCGGCGATCCTAGGCCTTCAGGTGGCTCGGACGCAATACGAAAGGAACTAATCTCCTCGCTTGGATGGCGCGGCGGGAATGGCGACCCCCGTATGAGATGAGCCAGTATCATGGATGTGCCAATTTCCAAACGCGGCAAAGCCCGTAATAGCGAGACCGGAGGGCAGGCCACTTAGCGGCCGATGTTAACGTCTGGCCATGTGCGACTGGAACCCAGTCCTCTACGTTGAACATACGAGGCTCTGTAGATGTTGAATCACCCACTCTACGCATCTGTTCCTCTCGACGCTGGGCTCGAAGAGCGGAGGAGGAAAGAAGTTCCAATTTGCGATGCGTATCAGAAGCGTTGTCTATTAACCCGATGCGGTCAGATGGACTCATGTGCGGAACTACTCCTAACATCAGTTCAAACGGAGATGACCCTGCAGAAATGCAACGGCGGCGGCATCCGTGCAAGACATGGGGCAAACATTCTTCTCAATCCATCTCTTGGCCAACTACCATATTCTTCACGGCGTTTTTGATGGTTCGTATCATCCTTTCGGCTCTACCATTAGAAAGAGGAGCATACGCGAGAACGGTGTTCCAGGTAATTCCATGTTTTTTCATGAAATCCGCGATGGCGGAAGCGGTGAAGCAACCAGCGTTGTCGGGAATAATAGTTTTCTGGAGATCAAAGGGGTGCATAATTTCGCTCTCTATGGACTTTGCTACCGTTGCGATCGATGAGTCTGTGGTGGCAATTTCGATAGGCCAACCTGTCAAATGCTCTACGTAGATGAGCAGATACTTCTTCCCTGGGCTTGACGTCGGTAGAGGTCCCGCGAGGTCGATCGAATAAGTTCCGAAGATATTGGTCAACGGGACATTCAGGCTTGTCCGGTACTGCGGAAGAGGTCTCGTCTTCTGGCAACCTTTGCAACTTTCCACGTAGTTGTGAATGTCTCGGTGCATCTGCGGCCATCATTAACTGTCGACGACAAATTTCTTTGTCGTCTCCGTGTCCCAATGTCCAGCATCGTCGTGAAAGGTCTTCAATATCTTGACCCTGTCCTTCATAAACGGTACAGATTTTAGCCCGTTTCTGTTGCGTCTAAGAAGCTTTCATTCCCAAGTCGTGAAGTTTTTAGCCATACGATTGACCGAGCGACGCTTTTCCTCATCATCAACTCGGATCTTCAAGCCTTGTAAATGAAGTGCGATGTCGAGTAGGAAAGGTTCGACTGTGGCATTCCCTTCGGTAGCTGCAGAATACAGAGCCGCAGCTAAGTCTATTTCATCAGTTCCAGAGGCCGGAGAAGAACCGGCAGGTACTGCACGAGAGAGGTATTCAGCTGCTCCGTTGCCCGCACCTGGCCTGTATTCTACTTCGAACTCATCATCAGCACGGAATTCCATCCAACGCGCCAGCCTTCCGAGAATGTCGTTTTTCTTGAAGGCATAATGGAGGGCTTGGTGGCCGGTAATTAGCTTGAAGGGCTCCGTCGATAACAGATACACCCTGAATTTCCTTAAAGCGAAAATGACAGCGAGGGCCTCCTTCTAGCAGACGTAATAGTTACTCTCTGCTGAGTTCGTCGTCCTACTTGCGTATTGCATGGGATTAATCTTGCCATTCTCCTTCTTTTGGGGCAGAATTGCCCCAATAGCGACATGAGAAGCGTCGATTTCCACAATGAAGGGGGACTCGAAGTCCGGCAAGGCTAGCACCGACGGAGAAGAAAGTTTGTAATCATCTCTTCAGTCCATTCTAATTTCCTATTACCCGAAGTTACTGCGTGAAGGGAAGCAGTTATTCGGGAAAGTCCTTGATGAAACGACGATAGTACCCGGCGAGGCCAAGAAAGCTACGCAACTCCTTTGAGTTGGTAGGTACGGGGGCCCTTTTTATGGCATCAATCTTGTCATCATCGAAGGGGACTCCACGCTAGTCTACGAAGTGACCCAGAAGGTTTACGCTCGGCATAGGAAAAGCGCTTTTTGTGATCTTGAGTTTAAGTCCTGCATCCCAGATTGCCTTTGAAAACGACAGTCAAGTGATCAATATGCTCCTCCATCGAGTTGAAGAAGATCAAAACATCATCTAGATAGACCCGGGCGGAGGGAATGTTTTTCAATACGTAATCCATCATGCGTTGCAATATGGAAGGCGCATTCATTAGACCAAATGGCATCACCTCGAACTTGAAGGTACCAAAGCGGCTGACGAACGTAGTCATCTCCTTACACTCCTCAGCCCTGCAGATTAGCCAGTATCTCGCTAACAAATCTAGAATTGTGAAGATAGAACTACCCTTCAGATTGTCGAGGACCTCCTCTATCTTGGGTATTGGGCAACGATCTGCCCTCATTTTGAGATTCATAGTGCGATAATCCACGCAGAATAGAGTGCTACAGTCCTTCTTCGTCACGATGACCACTGGGAACGGCCACGCCGACGACGCTGGGGTAATGATCCCAGCATCTGACTTGTTGCCGATCTCTCGACGGGATATTTCGTTGTGTCGAGGCGACATTCGGCGAGCCCTGCGGTGGATCTGGGTACGGTGCTTCACTTTAAAGGAATGCCTCGTCGGCACGGCTGCAGGTCGTAGCTCGTCTATAGTCCAGGCGAAGATTCCCGTGTCGTGAAGCAACACATTTATCTCACCTTGCGTTTCTTCTTTCAAATGACCAAGTCGAGATCTCAGAGCATCACGCATTTTCTCTTTCTTTCTTCTTCGTCCGTGGTACTTCCATCACCGGTAGGATCTCCGCTCCATTCGGAAGAGCTATCCTCGCGGATAGCTAGGACCAGTTCTTCTTCCGACGACTTCGACGACTCCGGATTAGCATTCGAATCAGAAGTAAAATCTTCACTGGGAGTCCCTATTTTTTGGCCCTCGACTATTTTCTTCTCGGTAGACTTAATATCGCGCTCGAAAGGGAGCACCAATTCTTCAGAACCAATGGTTAAGCTGACGCTCTGCGACCCGAAATTCATATTTTCACTCATAGCTGTGAGCGTGGGGAGGCCTATCATGATGTCGAAAGGAGAATTCTCGATGAAAAGGAAGTCTAATTTCACGGCCTGGTCTCCGAAGGTCGTTGGGACCTTGACCAGCGAACCTACACAGGAAGAGCTGCCACAATTCGCAACAGTGATACATTTAAACCTGCAGTTAGGCGAGAGGTAAAGACGTCGAGAAAGATCAGCTGACATGATGTCCGGTACGGCACCGGAGTCTAGTAGAGCCCAGACCTCGGTACCGTAGACTTTGAGCTGGACCAGCCATAATAAACGAGGACCTGAACTCGAAAAGACTGCGACAAGTGGAATAGTGTGGGGGTTTGGGCGCACAGGAGGTAATCGATGGTTGAACTGATGGTTGAAGCTTCCGGTGAAAATACCAGAGCTTCTGACCATGGTTTATATAGAGAAGCATTCAACGAGAGTGACAATGAACGGTAAGCAAACAATACTAAATTCAAAGGTATTCTAGAACAACAGGCCTAGGGGCGTAATACTACAAGGTTTTGAGAGTTCACCTAGTATATTGCGGTGAGACTGACAATATTGCCCATCATGGCAGAGTTACATTGACCCACTTGGCGAGACAGCACAAAGCACTTGCTGACTGGTCTTGCCTGGAAAGTATCTAGGAGTATGCCAGGTATCCATAATGGCTTCATCTGATTGGTCTGTGGTATTGCATTGCGTCGGTGCCAGATTACAGTACATTATTTGCGCTGATGTCTCCTTACAGTGCTTATGTTGCACTGGTGCCTCTCTACGGTGGTCATGCCTTTTGAGGGCTACTAGCGGGATACTACTGGGCATATTGATACTACTGGGCATATTCATCACAAATAGACTGTTTTTCCAACAAACGGCGCATGATTTTGGTAGCTTCTTCAGCATCTCTAAGAAGAAGTTGACCGAATGTAAAACCACAATTTGCGTTTGCAAGCTCGGAAACAACGTCGTATTTTCCAACGTATTGCTGCAGCTCATTCGAATTCTTCTTCTCGCGGCTCGATTTCTTCGATTTCTTCTCACCGCTAATGATTCTAAATTCTTCCGGGGATAGTGCTGGGCCCGGCTGCATGGCGCGAGCTTGGGGTCCAGTTACGAGGAGAGAGATCTGAATGCCTGCATGATTGTCCTGAATGGGCTGTTTGGGTATTGCCTCTCGATCTGCATTTCTTTTCGCGACATTAACTCCTTCATCTTGTGACGAGTCTGTGTCGGATGTGTTTTCTCGAAAAAAAATCACTCTGCCACCTCCTTCCCCGTCTTTTCTCTTTTCGATGGGGGCTCCTTCGCGAATCGCCGCCTTTCTTCCACTGGAAGACCAGCACGTTGCATCTGAGTGACCCATCTTTGCACAAAGGGAACAGCGGGTATTAAGATGCGGGTTCTTCTCGCAATTCATTTCGTTATGGCCAAGCTCATTGCAGTAAGAGCATTGGCGGGCCTTATTATTTTCCTAAGGGCTGAGGATGGTCCAGCCCCGTCATCCCCCTTAGTTTTCTTCAGAAAAAAAGTCAACTTCGAGAGGTCTTTGGCTAGAGCGTCCACCTTGTCTTCGATGTTCCTAGACCTCGAATCCTGACGAACCAGCAACCTTGCCGGCGGAAGTTCAGCGGTACGACTCGAAGGACCAGCAAACGCTACACGATTATAATGAAAGTCCCTCAGCGCCTTGACGATACCCGGATAATTTATGGGTCCCCGGAAAGCTAAGAACTGCTGCAATTCATTGTGTCGACAGGCGGAAGTGCGAAGGAGTCCGAACCTAACGATGCTGTCAAACTCCAACTTCTCGTAAAGGCGTTTGATTTCCGTCAAAGAACCAAGAATGTCTTCTAGCTCAAGTCCAAATTCTAGAGCTTGGCGGATGACGTCTTCGGGTCCTCATCCTTCGCGAGATGCTCGAAAAACTTCTGTTTGACCTCGGCGTAGTTTTTCGCTTCGCGGACGAGCTCACCACTCGACGCAAACGTATCGTAGTAGAAGACGAACGCTGCGCCGTCTAAGTGTGCGAAAAGAGTAAGAGCTTTCCCCTCGTCTGCTTTGGATGCCATCGCGACATTCTCAAAGAAAATGAAGAATTTTCGCATGTCGCTCGTGCCGTCGAACACGACAGCGCTGGCGCTGGGAGTATCAGCCCTGCACAAGAGTACCTTGATAGGAGGGGAAGGAGGCGGATGGAAGAAGACAGTAGGAATTTTTATGTTTTTGGGAGCGGGGAGGGAGCTCGCAAGGTGGCGCTACCCTCTAACTAACTGCCCAGCCGACTCGGCTGCTAGCTATATAACCGACACCAGAGCGGTCTGTGGCTGCGAATTGCCAATACAGTAACGTACTGCTCTTCGCTGCTGTACTGTACCATAAAAGATAATTAAAAACTAGCTGGTAGAAGAATAAAAAGTAAAGTAGGTTACCGTAAAATATCGTCATAGACAGTACTAGAAACACATAAAAGTCACCCTCCAGCAACTGCCACCAACACGGCTGACCAGAAAATAAAATCTATTATGTTCTATTTCTTGCGATTTATGACGCCTCACATAGGCGAATCAACAAGTGTCTCTCTTTTTGATTTGTTAGGGTTATGGGGTCTGTGCCTAAAATATCCGATAAAGCCATTGATTTCTGCAGTTTTGTCTCGAAAATTTCCAATCGACTGGTAAATGGTCGACAAAAAATCGCCTTTCTAGAGGACTTTCATGTCTTTTGTCTACCTTCTTGTTAGGCGCAGATTTTTTTTTGTCGCCGTCATCTACAGGCCTATAGTTTACTGTACTACCTCTCCTTGTCCAAATTTGCTTATAGTTCCGGTCCTTCCTCGTCCTCCCTGAACCTCGCTTATCATTACCGCGGTCCTCCCCAAATTTACTTCCATTTTATCTAGATTTTTATACTGTATCTACCCCTCTGAATCGATCCCGAATCAAGTTCTTTTTCCCTTTTTGCTTACCTCCTCCTCCAAATTCGTTTTTTTGAGAAAAAGGGCGCAAATGCACTACTACAAAATCCCTTGCAGATTTATTTTACCTATTCCTAATCGATAGAACCTGCCCCGGGAGCCTATTTAAACCTTTTTATTCCAAGTTTCAAACGTCCCTGATCATTTTACTCATCACTCCTCTCCCCCAACACACCCAAAACACCCTCTATCCTCCGTCTACAATCATTTACAACCAAAATGAGCAACCTTCGCCCCTCCGCCCCCATCACTAGAAACCGCCCCTCTCGCCCCTTAAACGGCCTTGCGCTCGCAGTATATGGCCCGACGGATGCAGACGACTACCTGAGACGGCAGACTAAGAAGAAGATAATAGAATTCGTCCGCAAGCTCTTCGTCGAGGATGAGGCCGAGGAGGTACCTGAGGGTCAGGAGTGGGACATCAAGGAGGGAGCTGGGGAGACCTTTGAGGAGTGGGTAGCCCCTGGATTGGTCTATGAGGTTAATAACGATGAAGATGAGGATGAGGATGAGGATGAGGATGAAGAGGAGAATGACGAGGATGACGAGGACGAGGACGAGTTGGATGAGGGAAATGGGGGCATGGAAAGTGTTGTACTGGTGGGGCCTGGACTGGAGAGTATGGATCAAGTGGTGCCGACGCTGGAACCGGATGGAGATATCTTTAGTAGTTTAGATATCTCCCAGGAGGGAATAGAGAACTGTGAGCCATTCGCAGATATTTGTGGGGACTGCTTGGATAGCATGGATATTTTAGAGGAGTTGTTTGGATCTGATTTAGAGAATGGGAAATAAGAGGACCTCATTGATTGTTAGTTTCTTAAGTATCTTTCGTTTAGAGTATATCATCCACACAAATTGTTTGTATGCATTTCCTGGTACCTTCTGTGGTTTTGTTCGGACTTTAGGGTTAGCCAAAAGTCTATATAAGCTGAGTAAACCGCTTCCTCATGGAGAGGTAAATCAAGTTGGCAGACAGCTTCAAGCTCAGTCCCAAATAGTTAGGAAGTTGAGAGTCAACTTCAGACCCAAGAAGCATTTATTTTACCCTAGTCACTAAGCATAGGTGGCAGACCCTGCCCCTTCCATACTTGCTTGTAGCCCATTCAACTGTCGTCCCTATACACTCCTTTTCGTTCGTTCAACTATACCACGGTAGCACTTTTGTCGCTTGCAACACCTCCTTCTTGGGGTGGTTGATTCTGAATATCTCTTCTCCCGACGATTTACCCCTATCACTTCTGTCGTTAATATTGCTGTCAAGGACTGCTAGGAAGTTGCAGTAATTCTTTCTCTATTAATTATATTCGTACATCTGTGAAACGACGATATTTAATCAACTGTGTTAAGTTTGAGCTTGGTGACAATGCCATTCTAACTACTTTGGATGTCGGCACAAGATTTCCATTTACATTTAGAATGATGAAGCATGTGTTTGCCGCTCGTTTTTTTCCACGGTTGTATGTAATGGAGTTCATGAACTTGCTGTATTTGCTATTAGTGAGGTTTAATGGGAGAGAAGGCCGTGATTTGTAACTTTTTGGAAACTGCTACAGCTGTTACTGAGTTTCAATCTGGTCGAAAGTACGTTAGAACACCGTGAGTATAGGTACGTGGAAGCGGATGGACACCTTCGGGACTTTGCACGACAGCTCCAAGCATCCTTTCCGAACGAACGAGGCAGTCTTCCAGAAGCACTGACAGCAGTCAGCCTTGCTGCCAAGCCCGATAATCCACACAACGTTCTATATCGAGCCTGGTGCGAGTCGGCAGCAAAGTCCTTCTGGAAGGATGATGAATAGGCAAGATTCCCCAACCCCGCAACGCACTCGGAAAAAGTGGCAGCAGCCGTCATGTCCAATGCGGCCTGCTTGATGGCTGGCCTGAAGGTAGCATTTTAGGAACCGTAGTTCCTTCCCCATTACGCTGTAGGTATACCCTTTTTGAGTCGATTGCGGTTGTCTGGAAAACCATGGGATAGGTCGGAAATATCTTCCAACAGTAAAACACCCAAACGTTTTCACACTCGGAAAAAGATATTCGGCAAAGGATTCGCCGCCAAGCATACGTGGGGACGCCTGCAGCAGCGTTCCTCAGTGCGCATCCGTCTGCGGTCAACCGAACGTACAACGAGATGTGGACAGTAATGCTCCGTCGCCATCTGGGAGTGCCCGTATTTGATGACACTGCTACGCTGCGGTGCGCGGAGTGCCACAGGCCCATGGACGTTCTAGGAGAACATGCAGCAGACTTATGTAACAAAGGTCTCGGATGGACCAACCGTCACACAGCGAGAGCTGTTCAAGGCAGCAGGATTCAGCGTTTAATACGAAGTGAAGTACCTACTTCCTGGACTGAACTCGCGACCCGCCGACATTCTGGTGTACCCAAGGTCTGATGCAACAAACAACCAGTCCCCTCTCCCAGTGGCGTATGACGTGACTGTATCATCCCCGTTCCAAGAGAGCTACAAGTCGATGGCAGCACGAGAAGCGCGAGCTGTTGCAAACGCAGCAGGAAAGCGGAAGAAGAGAGACTTAGCTACGAAAGTGGCAGCGATTCCAGGCGAGGCAATGCCGGGGCGATCAAGGCTAGGATGGGATTTTGTACCACTAGCCTTCGACTCGTTAGGAACACCCTCTTTAGAGACATCCAAGGTTATAGAGACATACGCGGCAGCAGTAGCGTCTCGTAGCGGATGCTCGACTGGAGGAGTGAAGACTCGCCTGTATCAGAAGCTTAGCTACTCAATCTGGTCAACATGTGCAGCATCCGTAATTTGTCGCGCACCGCAACACGCAGAGCTTAGTCACCCAATTCCAACTTAATTTTAAGTACTTTGCAACGTTGCACATTTGGACTGTACACCAGTGATAAAAGATGAACAAAATGCGTAACAATGAGACTCTCAATTAGAGCGTTTTCGCTTTTAAAGAAGTAATATGCAGAGTCTAATAGATCTGTGCATTCAATTGTCCAATTGCAACAGTATTTTGTCGGAAGTTGTGGTAAAATGAGATATTTTATCGCACTGGCTTGCCTCGGCTGTCCAAACTGCCTTATAATTGTTCTTAAAACGAGGGAAAATTTGGGGTGTTTTAATGCATGAAAAATATGGTCAGCTGTTCCCTAAGGGATGTCGTGATGGTAAAGGCTTACAATATAAAGGGTTGGCGGGAAGTTGTCAAACGCTAGAAAACTGACGGGAGGCCGGCCAACAGGCACGCTGCATTGGACGTTACTGCTGCTGCGGCATGACGCTGTGTTAATATTTCTCTGACCTTTGCGTAGGTCTCCCTTGCCCTCGTAGCGACGTTGCGTGCGACGTCGGTTAGCAACGCGTGGGCGTCCGGGTGCCATCCCCCGAGGGTAGAGATAGGGACGGGCACCAGCCTACTTCCGGCGGAAGACGCGATAAAGGACTCGTATCTTCTGTGTTTCGCCGTTCTTGCCGCGTTAAGCGAGGTGAGTGGGTTGAATGTCCTCACTCTCCTGTTCGAGGGCGCTAGTGGGTTGACAAAGGGGAAACGTTTGGGTGTTTTACTGTTGGAAGATATTTCCGACCTATCCCATGGTTTTCCAGACAACCGCAATCGACTCAAAAAGGGTATACCTACAGCGTAATGGGAAGGAACTGACAAAGGTGACGTCGAAGAAGTCTGTTCTGCCGGTTCGTCCCATTGCGCGAATATCAGGTCTTGTGCGGTGGACCCCTTCTCGCGGCTCGATGACTGGATGTCGAGCGGCTTTCATGAGATCGCTTGCCAATAAACGAACCTGACAGTCGTGTCTTCGCGTCCCCTCGCCCCCGTGTAAGCAGTGCAACAGATGGTCGCCGAAACAGTCGAGAGTTTCGGGGCAGTTCCGCTTGGGGCATGGTGTTTCCGGAGGGAAGAGCGGGACTTGGCAATAGTATTGGAACCATATTGAAACTATCCTATTACACATGCTAATCAGCTACGGAGCTATGTATAAGTTTCACAGCATTCGGACCGACTAGATCCAAGTGAGATGGTAATTATGTTCTTAAGGCCATTTTTCTTGCACAATCGCACAGAATATTCATTTTTGGACAGCTTTTCGATTAGAATGGCTATGATTTCGGCGAGGACAATGATATTTGGCGTTTTAAAATGTCATCTTTTTGTTCCAATCTGAATTCGTTCTCAACCGGAAACGTTTTGGACTCAATCTAGTATAAATCTCGCAGTACACCAAGCCCACTTCTTCCCCTACTTAAAGAAACAGTTCAGCACATCAAAAGCTGATCCGCTCGCTCATTGATCTTTCCACCTAGAATAAATCTCTTGTTTATTTGCCGTAGACTGTACCATATGGGTTCAATATTGGAGAGAAATAGTGCTGATTCACTGCTATTTTTTATGTGGATGGGGTCCTATAGAGGTACATTTAAAAGATGTCGCAAGATCTACAAAAGTCTGACTAAGCCAGTTATCAAACTATTCGAAGCCTTACTGACCAACTCCCAGAGGTAGAACCTCTGGAAATTCGGCCTTTAGTACGATTTTTAATTGATAAACACATATATCGAGGACAGCAGCGAAACTTTGGGTGAACAGAATGCGTTCGATTATTTCTTAGAAAACTTTGGTTACCTTGATTTTACTGAACTTTTCTTTTGACTTCTTTTTTAAAATACCTTGGGATTAAGGTCTCAGTAGTCCTACATTTGAAGCCGCTATTAGGTAAAAGACCATAGGGAGGATATAGGAGGACATTGATGCCCGATGTATCTCTTTTTTAGCACGGTTTAGGTCTTCCAAGAAGATAGTTTCCAGCCCTAGTGTATTTATTGAGCGCTTGTGGGGCGTACGGACATGTGAAAGGTAAAAAGATAGCCAATCCCTTGTTCCAAATCTCTGCGGTCTCATTTTTTGATTCAACGAAGAGATCAGAGCCAAGATTCTGATCATCAGTGAGGTGCGTCGCTTTGAAATTGCACTGAAATTCTGAGAAAACTCCGCTGTACAAGAATGGGGAATTTAGTGCTTACTGGTTTGAAGTCGTTTACGTTTTTTCCCCTACAATAACGAAGAGCACATTTTTCTCAGACGTATTCAATCGGGGATGATGAATTTGATTATTCTCAACAGTCTGTTGAGTCTTCTGTTGCATGCATCAATACATCTATTTCAGACGCTTGCATGGTCTCCTGTAAAGTGAATAGATCCTTCACGCACACGGACCGCAACGAATATTAACTAAAATTACTTTGCAACTGGAGAAAGCAATTTAAAATTAGATCTTCATGCTAAAGGATACGAGATAACGTTGTAGTTGTAGACCTAACCCTGTACCTCAAATCAAGCCATTGACAAACATAGGGTAAAAGTATGGGTGATCAACTGCTTGAGACGTGCACTGGGATGTTTCTAGATATGTGCTCGTAAAGTTACTTAGATAGTTTGACAATAGATCAAGTTATAATTTAAGTACATGTACAAGCGAAGTTCCTGTATAGAAAGTTGAACGCATCCTCCAAAATCGCTGACACCACAGGAGGGCGATTTCACGGGGACGTTTATTAGTTAGGTTCGCGTTTCATGTTTAATGAATGGACTTGACAGAGCAAATGATTGAAGATTGTGTGGACTACTGTGAGTTTGACCGAATTTCTCTTTATTTTGATCAAATCTATAAGCGTTTTCAAATTTCTGTCAGTTTAGCATGCTCCATTTGGTCTCCATCTGTTGACGACACGAACCAGTTCAGTTTGCAAGCGTTCGACAAGACTTCAAACCCTGAATTTTACTGGCAAGTGCAGTCCCCTGTAGTCTCTTTTATAGGCCGGTTCGGTTGGACATATATATATTTTTTGTCAGTTCGCCTTACGAGAAAAGTTTCAAGTAACCACTGCAGTCAGACCAATCCAGAGATGACAGCATGTCCCGTCACTGTAATTTAATTTTTTACTTAGAAGAGGTTCTGCTTAAAAAAACATTCTGTGCCTCTTTTCGACCCATTATAGGACCGCGCTCATGTTTAGTAGCAATTTTTTCAGTAGACCCAAATTCTGCTAACCGAGTACTGAATGAATATTCATAGGGCCCCGAACAATCGCACTACTCGCAATAAACCAAACTCATTTTTCCACTTTTCAGTTCGAAGACTTTTATGCGTGATCCCTCCGGTGCCGTAAACTATGTTCAAATGGATTGAACTGTTCATTGAAACGCCGGTAGGGCAGCTTCCTGGACCATGAACACCGAGGGTCTGATAGTAAGTTTTCAGCTCTAGTTGTTCTGTAAAGATGGCTGTACTCCAGACGGTCGTTTGAGTCTGCGAGGATTAGCAAACAACTCTGGTGGAAACAAGCCTCGAAATCAGAAATGATGGTGTATTACGATACTCATCTCTTTCACTGGCTTCTTTACTATTTCGTCGCCCTTGCTTGAGGATATAAACAGTCAGAATACTTTAATCATGTGCAACATTACAGTTGATATTATCGAAGACAAATTACATTACTGTATTTGCTTGGGCAACTCTTAATGAGAGCTCGCTAAGTGAGCCGAGCGTAGCTGGGATAAGAGCGTCTTAAGAAGCAAAGAAATTCTCCTTAGCTTTCCTCTCTCGAGGAGACCGCAAAAACAAAAAAATCTTTCCTCTCATGATAGAATCGCGGACTTACCGTACAATCTCCCCTTTCTTTTCTATTCTCCACAAGCATTCGCTCAAGCATTCCCTTTAAAAGCTCTGAAAAATGGAATAAGACGGTAAGAGCTTGTTCTATGTCCATAAACAACGGCCCAAAAGATTACATCGTGTTAGTCCGCCGCGTCGAGGCATTTATTCGATCTGATGATCCCATATTCGTTTGACTTCAAGGATCACCACCATCAAACGCATCATCAGCACGAATCTAATGGTTCAAGAAAAGCATGAAAGCCAAAAGCACTCCTTTCCTGAGTCTTGGAGAATCTGACCTTTCTCAAACGCGTCATATTTGTGATGATGACTGAAAGTCAGCACTTGACCTTTGGGAAGAGTTGAAGAAGATATAAACTGCGACTATTGAACAGCTATCCAAAATCTTCGGAATAGTCTTCACGCACTGGTTTACGACGAAAAAACGAATTCCGAGATCACGTCAATAAGTTTGTCAGTATTTGTGTTGAGCTTCCTACATTCGACGAAGAGTTCAAAGAGAAGAATAAGACTTCAAAATTTATTCGTTCACTTCCTTTTTCGTTTGGAGCTCTTGCCATGGTTGTCAAACTGACAAACACAACATTTTAAAATGTTTTCAGCGCTGTTCAGGCAGAGCTGGCAAGAAGAGCCAACCCAAATAACACTCAATATGGCAACAGATCTTCCTCTGGCATTTCTGCACAAGCTTACGTGGCAGTACATGGAATCCCTAACCGTGGAAGTGGACCATATTCACGTGGCCATGATCGAAGACGAATTGGACGTAACAGTCTAGGAGGAGGTTTCTTTGGAAGAGGTCAATGTATTCAAGGTCTTTTTCCGAAAAGAAATGATGTTTGCTACTACTGTGGAATTCCAGGGCATTTTATTTCCATCTGTCGAGAGAGAGTATCTGATGATAATCGAGTAGTGCATAAACCCCGCTGTGTACAATTTTATCTGTACCATCAAGGTAGAGCGTACAGCAGGGGTCGAGGCCAAATTTTGGGTTCTTATGGAATTGATTCTGCATCGATGAGACATCCTGAATTTCAGAATCGGTTTAATCCAACTGCAAACCTCTCCCACTATCTTTCAAAAATTGGGCAGAGCGCAACGCCCGGAAAAAGAAAACAAGGGAATCCGTCAGGCCAAGGATAAAATGGTGATCCAAGCCGCGTCGATGAGCACGACCCACGTTTCGAAACGAACATGGAAGCCATCAATTTCAAGAGCATTGTTGCAACTATTAGGGACAAGAAGTCGAATTATGCTTACATATACTCTGGAGGGACTCACGGCTTCATTAATAGTCGTTCTTCTTTCACCTATTAAGAGGCAATGGGATTATAAACTGCCCAAGCTGCAGTTGAGACATACCGCTTTCTGGCAAAAAGGAATAGTTTGGATCCCTCTCAATGGGGGTATCCAAATTCATGCAAACCATGTTCCGCATTTTACATCAAACATTCTGGCAGGCAATATGCTCTCCGACCACTTTGAAGTTCTGCGATCTTCCTCCATTCGGTCCTACAAGGGATGTGTCATTTTCAGGAAGGGCTCTCTTCGTGTCGAAGACATTATATGTGAGACAAGATGCATTGATAGACTTTATCCAATGTCCCTTTCTGACTGCCAGTCATCTCGGATCCTTCGCACTTCAACAGCATTCACAACGAGGAAAACTCTATCCCTCATGGAATGGCATCAGAAAACGGAACACTCGGGACCCCAGCGGTATCAGCAAATATTATATCTTTTTGAAGATGTGCCGATTACTCACATTGGTGAGCTACAAGGTTTATAATTCGTTCCATTATTTACTGCAAAAAATAAAATTGGAACAGTCCTACCGTCTAGGGAAAAACCTTCAGTTCATTTAACTGAGAGACATATGGATATATCCGGCAGGTCTTAAACTTACTGCGGTGGTAACGTTTTCGCTCTAAATTTGTTAGAAATCTGCACAGCAAAATCTGATATCAAGCTGATCAATGCCAAGAACCAGTTAATGTCTATTTTTAAGAGCTACAAGGCTTATGTTGAGAATCAATTCTCAACTGAACGCTACATTATAAGCCGAGTAAGTTTCTACAAGGCCAATAGAGCATTTTGGAAAAGATTTTGTACATAATCTCACTTCCAATGGAGTTTAGATCAGTCCGTCACCAGCATATGCACCAGAAAGTATTGGATTGATCGGGCGACAAGTACAGAAAAATTGAACTCGAGCCCGCGTACTGTTATTTGTTTCAAACTTTCCTATGGAACTTTGGTGAGAGGCTTTATTCAATGCCAACTGGCTTATAAATAGACTACTACCCGAAAGCATCGGAGTGTATATTCCAATTTTTCATTGGTACAGGAACACTATTGTAGACTTTGTACTCTTTCATCATTTGGGCAAGCTTTTTTTGGATTCATTTATCGGTCAAAGTCAACCCCAAGAAGAAAAATTCTCCCTCGCTCAGACACCACAAACTTTATTGCGTGGAGAGTGATACTCGCTTGATACGCATTTTTATCCCATCTGCAAATAAGCTTAAGGTCATTCATCGCGTTTATTTTAAGCCAATCGACAAAGATAAGTTGCCAAATATCAGTGCTTTGCTTGACGGCCTATCTTGTCAGCATTCCTAAGAAGCTGAAAACTAACTGGAGGATGACGCCGAAGAAGACTTTTTAAGATGCATGATAGCTCTTCACACCGACTCGACTATCGCGTTTCTGGTTGAAAAAGGTACGGTATAGACTTCGTACGAAGCAAATTATTTCGTGGAAGCTTGCAAGCTCTCTCAATGGGAAGCTGCCATTGGTCGCGAATTAAATGCCCTCGTTTGTAGAAAGACCTGGCATTATATCCCGAGAACTCCGGATATGAAACCGCTCAAATTCAAGTGGGTCTTCCGCGCGAAACCAATCATTTTTCCCAACAAGCAATACCTTCCATAACCTCCTTGCAACCTCCGAGGAGGCCTACAATTACCCTTGGTTGACTTCGGCCCCTCCTCACTGTACGCTCAAGTTGCCACTAATGAATTCATTCGTCTTTTATTTTCGATTACAGCTGCCAATAACTTCATTCTAGAGGATGGGGACATGTCAAATGCCTATTTGCACGGTGACCTCGATGTGCTGATCGTAATGGAAAAAGCCCACAGATTCATGCCAACGATTGAAAGCACCAGGCCAGGTTTGTGTTTTGGAAGAATCCATCCATAGAGCCAGACAAGCCAGTCGTCTTTATGGATCTTTATTGCACAAATTTTTATTTTCAATTAGATTTCAGGTATCTTCGTTTGATGCACGCCTTTACTTCCTCAACAGATCCACCTAGTTTCTTATTCTGGCTGTCTTGGTTGATTATCTTGCATTTTCAAGTAACTCTCATAACATTCTCACCAAAATGAAAGAGCATCTAACATCTAAGTTTGATGTTGGAGTTCTTTGGATCACTTATGAATTTTATCGGCTGGACGCTTACTCCCAATTTGAAATGCATTAAGCCTATCATACATCTTATGCAAGCCGAATTTTGCAATCGTTCTGGATGGATCAATGCAATGCAGTCCTTACATCACTGACTTTGGACAGCGATATGCTATTCCCTGCGTCCCCATCTGAGTCAGTGTTTTCGCCGGATTTTCTTTCAATCTCTTGCAGCTTACTAAGAGGTCTACTCTATACTGGTGTTAGCACTCGTCCGTATTTATCATTCTCAATATCAGCATTGACGCGACATATGCATGCCTCAACTCCACAACCCTTCGAGTTACTGAAAAGCGTTCTCCGATAAGTTTCCGGATCCTCATCTTCCTTCTTATAATTTCTCTATCAAAGCTTGACTGTAAGTTCTCTCAGTGCTGCCGTTGACGCCGATTGGGGTGACTGTGAGGAAAAAGAAACGAACTTATAAAGCAGAGAAAGCTTATAGTAATTCAAAATCAGATAGAACAGCAGGTTCATCTCCAAAAAAAATATGAATGAGATATTTTAATTCCTTAAAAAACGGTAAGACCCCTAGCAGGTAGGCTATTCGCAGCCTGCTACCCTTATTAGGCCCCTCAAAGCACACCTAAGTATGATCAGTCAATTTTACAGCTCAGCATCACTATTATGCGGACTCTCATGCTATTAGAGCGCCAGTAAACTCGGACCTTTATCTTAATAATTCGCCAAGGACATCTCTAAGGCGTATTTGAGCCCGACCTAAGGAACTACATTGAATGGATTTTACCGATTAGGCGAGGAGAACTGAAATAATCGGCTCTAAGGCGAAATAAATCACATGTTGCCTATTGCTTTTCAAAGTGCGTGTGAGAATACTGACCTCCAGTCCCGCTGATATCCTAGAACAGCCCCCCTCAACCCCGGAAGGAACAGCGTCGACCCCATTGCGTGTAACATCACTCTCGTCTCGCCGTTCAATGCCACAGTTCTAACCAATGAGACCCAGGTTTTCAGTGGCGCTGCTGAAGTGGCGGCCTGCGACAAGGTTACAACTTTGGAACGCAACCTCTCCCGACTCCTCCCTGCTCCCTCAACTGACCCGTCTTCTGCCCAATACACGCCGAATTTCATGTTTAACCCTACCGTTTGATTCCTGGGCACCCCTTCCCCTGGTACCATTGAGTTTGTTGAGGAGTTAGTTCCACGTATCGCGTCCAAGTTCCACTCGACACCTGGTGTTATTCGACGCCGTATCTACCAGTGACTGAGGTGCACCCTCTGGTCATTCATCGCTCAAGCTATCATCTCATCAGCCCCGATGAGCATAGACGACGAGGTAAATCCGGTTAGGTCTTAGCCGTATAATGAGTACTTGCGCAGTCCCCAGTAGATACTGAATGCGTTAAACTTCTTTAATCATGTGCAGCATTACAGTTGATATTATCGAAAGACAAATTACATTACTGTATTTGGTTGGGCAACTCTTAATGAGAGCTCTCTAAATGAGCCGGACGTAGCTGGGATAACAGGGTCTTAAGAGGCAAAGACTTTCTCCTCAGCGTCGTTCTCTTGAGGGGAAAACAACAAAAAAAACATCTTTCCTGTTTGTCGCGCTAGTTTGGTGTCGCGGTACCACTGCGTTGCAGTCTGATTGGACGTATTCGCTCGTACAGTATACAGTACTACTTTACACTGTACGGGCGGGAAGCGGGCGCGCGTAGAAACCCCGGACTGGCAGCCCCTGTTAGACGTGTGCCATTCCCGTTGTTGATGGAGAAATAGAGCAGTACATCTGTCATGTTATGGCGACAGGTTTATACTTAATAATTTCCGCTGGTATTTGTGATGTGCATTTTTTATAAATAGGGGACTGCAGGACAATTTCAAGTGGTGATGGAGATATCAAGGCCATCAAGGCATCAGCAGTATGTCGTGAAGGTGAGTTTTTCTAATGCTGTATTCTCCACTTGGAAGTCTTAAGCTTGTGTTTACGAGTGAGTACAAGGTAGTAGATATGATTTAGTCTAAGTAGGGGTCTTCAACTCTCAAGTTGCTAGAGAACTAGAGAGACACTGAGTGAAAAAAGTAGAATCGATCACCGAACCAACCATGCGCGAATTGACCCTACATAGAAGAGAGCAAGAGGGCCGCAGGAATCCGGAAAAAGGGGAGGGTTAGTTCCGCTTGGCTGCAGAGAGAGAGTAAACAGGACACATGCATTTCCCTTTTATTGATGTCATCTGCGTGGTGGTGGTTCTACACGCAAGTGGGAGGGCCGGACAGCGCTGGAAGGTGGTTTTTATGGAATAATTATCATTTGAGACACACTTGTATGATTTGAAATTATTTTGCACTGCCAACTCAAACGCATCTCGCCCAACCAGCCGCCAAGCGAGATGCAAGACAACCATCCCAACAACGGCAGCTCGCTAGCCTGTTGCGGCAGTTCTGGGCGGCCGTTTATAAGTGGGGTTATTGTGGGGGAGCCGGGGTGCATGTCTGCTGCGATCTCGCTACTTTGAACACTCACCACGCACTGTGGCGCCCATGGGACGCTGCTGGAGGGCTTTGTGGGGCTATAGTAGCTGCTGATTGTAGATATTTTATTCGATGTAGTTTTATTTGAATTTTAAGACGCTGTGCGCTAGCCGCACAGCGCAGAACAAATATGAGAGCCGGTCCCACCAAGGAGAGAAAATGAAACTTAGACCGGTAGCCACTCTTTCCTATCCTCTTCCATTTTTGCCTCCCTCGTCAGCGCATACGCCTACCCTCACCCCTTCGCGCGTACAAAAACGCCCTCAACGCACCCAACGCGATACTCTCGCTTTACCTCCGCTTTCCCTCCCCTGCGCCGCTACTCGCGTCGCGACTACACCATATCTCAGTCCTGCCGACGCCGCTGTCTTCGTTTCGCTCCACTCGCGTCCATCGCGCGCACTCGACGCATCACAACTTCCCTTTCATTCCTGCCGCCCCCTCGGGCGCCTCAACTGCGGATCCCTTCCAGCCGCCCAACATTCTGTACATTCCGGTGGTAGAATAGTTTTGGAATATTGCAGCAGGGGGGGATCTTTTAATGGGGAAATTTTTGGGTTATTTTAATGCATGGAAGATGTGGTCGGTTATATCCACGCCGCTAATGCGTGATGCGGGAGAAGTCGTCACTGATGGGTAACACTACGTGACCTTCCTTACAGGGCTGGCTCAATGCCAGCGAGCAGGCATGCCGCGTTAGACATGACGGCCGCGCAGCGTGCCTTTGAGTAAGCACCGCTCTAATCATCCCATAGGTCTCCATCGCTCGAACGGCCACGTTCCGCGCGACATCGGTTGCACCGCGTACTCGTCTGGGTGCCAGCCTACAAGGGTGCAATTGGGATAGGCACAAGCCTTCCTCTAGTAGCCGTCGCGAGCAGTGGTTCATACCTTCTACGTTTGGCGAGATGGCTGCGTTGAGGGAGGTGAGTGGGTTGAAAGTACGCACTCTACTGGAGGGCGCAAGAGGATTGAGGAACGTGACGTCAAAAAAGTCCGTTCCTCCGTTGCTACCCATTGCCTGGATATCCGGCCTTGTGCGGTGAAGTCCCTGTCGCCGCTCGATGCCGGATGACGGCTGCCTCTGCAGGTCTGGGCGAGGAGGACGACTTGACGGTCATGGCGTCGGGTGCGTGCCCACCATGCGGGCAGTGCATGAGGTGATCCCCGTGGCAGTCGAGGACCTCAGGGCAGTTTGTGCGTGGGCGGCGTGTCTGGGGCGAAGAGCGGGACTTGGAGGTAGTACTGGAGCCACACTGAGAACTCACGGGCGTCAATATTGGTCTTGAGGCCGGGGCACGGAGCACAATAGACCCATTCCTTTGCGCCGGGAAGGCCCATAGAAGCCCGGAAAGCTTGCCTTCGTTGGTCGCCGAGAGGGATCTCTTCTTGTACTGCGGCATGGACTGCTTCTGTTAGTGTCTTTTGCGGAGGGGTTTTGCTTGAGCAAAATACTAAAGGGAGGGTCGTGAGGGCAGGCAGGAGATCGACCATATGGTGGGCGCGGACGGCATCATTGTACGTCGTAAGATCCGTGATAGGTGCCGGCAAGATTCCGGGGCCAGCCTGTTGGCAGCTGCGCTGGAGGCAAGGAAAGCGGCCCCGCAGTGCTTTTCGCCGATGTGAACCCTAAGCCGAGGGTGGGTTTCTTAGGGTCCAGGGTTTCACCGGTAGTTGGAGTTCTCGGAATATATCCGAGTCCAGTACTCCGGCGAGTGTCCGGAGACATCGCTCCATCATGGCGTCAAAATAGCGGCGCCCTCCGCCGTGCAAGAGGGTGGCACCACACGAAGGAGGTATCCTATCTTGCATACCCCGAAGCAATTGCGCAAAAGCTGAAAAGCCACTTGCGTATTGTTAATGTCTATGACGGCTTCGAGGAACGGTTCGAGGGACTGGACGTGAGTATGAAGAATTTGTTCGTCCAGTCCGAGGAACCGACGGGGGCGTTTAGGACACGTGTACCCTCGCTATATTCTTGCTTCAGCTCCTTCGGGTATAAGCATTGAACGGGCGCCGGCGGCGCTGTAGGCCACCAGACCCTGCATTTGGGCAGGGATAGGTGTAGTCCCCTGCTGGTGGCGTCGATGGATGAGAGTATTTCGACGGCGCGGGCGATTTTGGTCTTGGCGCGCGATGATGTACACAATATCATGGTACCATAGATGGAACAGCAAGACCCACGGTGTCGTCTTCCTGGTTACCCGATCGTAGTAGCTCCTGGATCTTAAGTATGACGGGGTGCAGGACAAGGTCAAATAGAAGTCCACCGAGGTTGTCCCCTTGCTGTGTTCCTCTGCATGTTGCCCTCATGCTGCGAATGATATGGGGGCCGGACCACAAGTGCGCTGGCTCGTTTGCGTAACAGTACGAGACCCATGGCAGCAATTCGGGGAAGAGGTGTTTGACGGCGTCCAGCAAAGCGGGTCTGCTGCACAGGTTAAAAGCGTTGTTGAGGTCTACTGTGAGCATAGCGTACTCAGAGCTAGTCCCAAACTTGTCGACAACCCTGCGGACACTATGGACGATGGTGTCGGTGCCGGCCCTTGTGGCGATGCCCAGTTGCACCAGTTGGAGATAGTTGGCAGCCTTTCTCGTAGCCCGTTTCATCAAGCAGCTGCCGACCAATCTACGAAGCGTTTCACCGACGGCGATGGGTCGGGGAGTCCCGTCCTTCTTGGCCAACGGGGTGAGGGGCGCACCAGATATCCAAAGGGAGAGGGCAGCTGGGGCACGTCCCAAGGCCAGAATGTTAACGTCGCGCGTGAGCGCTGGTAGGAAACCTGACGGGCCCGATGAAGACGGAGACCTGAGCAGTTCCGCGATATGGTTCGGCCTACGACCGGACCCTCCCCAGAAGATCCTGGTTTGAAACCCTTGACGGCTCCAAGAACCTCCTCCTCACTGAAGTCCCGATATGAGGCCGCATTAGCACATGAAGTATGTTCCCCCGTTCCACTGGGGACGATCTCTGGCTGTTGGGGTGTTTGTTGAGGAGTGCCTGAACGACGTCAGGCGCTGGAGGAAGGACCCCTAGGGAGCTTAAGGCGTGTGCCGCTTTGCCATATGCCCCTTCCTTGGCCAGCTTGGTGGCTCGGCGCACATTCAGCATTTTCTGCTTGGTGGGTGATGGAGCGTGCGTGGCGCGGGTGCTGGGTTTCACTGCCTGTTCCCAGAATGTCTGAAACTGCCCTGCGTTCCAAAGCTCGATCCGTTCTCTCATTGTATCAGCGATGGAATGGTGTCAGCGATAGAATGGTGTCGTCGTTCTTCAGAGCAGTGCGCTGTGTCGGAGGTGTTGGTCAACATGACGGACGGAAACAAGAACAGCTTGGTGACGGGGGCAGTTGCGGACGGACTGCCGCACTGACAGGCTTGCGCAGCGTCCTGCATGGCGGTCGCATAGGTCTCTGCCAGACAAGCACGGAACTTGGTGGGAATGTGTGTCGTGACCGGCGTTTGCGTCGTAAATATTTGTTCCGGGGTCGGCAAGAGCTGTGCGGGGGTTTCATCTTTTAATGTGTTAAAAAACCTGAACCATACAGAGGAACACGTGGAGAGTTAAACCGACCATATCTTTCAAATATTAATTGCAACCTTAGATTGCAGTAATATCCGTCACCAGGGTATAATACTCTCTTTAGAGCTAGGTAGAGATCAACAAGGTTCGACCGATAAGGGGTGCTGAATTATAGTGTAATTGTCCATGATGGTCGCATCAATTTAGAGTAATAAGCGTGCTAAATTACAGATATGCAATAAATGTGCATGGAGTCAGGGATGCAAGTACTGTACAGTACTGCACAGTTCAACTCTATGAGCGAAATTGTCCCCACAGGTGATCATGTGACGTTGTGATCAGTTCGGTTCAGTAATAAAGCTAAAATGATGCACAGGATTATCATATTCCAAATACAAAATCCCCTGCGGTTATCGCACAATTAAATAGCGCGTGCAATTGCTCCCTCTATCACAAAGATCTACGCCGAATCCCCTGCAAAACCACTATTCTCTGCTATGTCACAGCTATCCCTCTTCATCGCACCCACAGCTCTCCCGTGCTCTTCTGTTCGCACGGCTTTGAACGGCGTTCAAACCCGCCCAACAAACACTTCAACACGTCGTGTCCGTGCTGCTAATATGTCACTGCTCAATTGGCTCTTCCCCAAATCTTCAGTGGACAGTGCACCTATCAAGCCACCTCCGGCCCATCAAGTCTTGAAAACCCCCATGCAGCGGCCAAAAGATGGGTGGAAGCCGCCGTTGAAAGAGGCTATGTTTGGACTTGGATGGTAAGTGCAAGTCGGTGACGCAAAGTTAAGACTGCTAATTTCTACCTGTGCTCATTCAATCTAACTTAATGTTCGATGCACATTGCGACGGATGCGACACGGATTTGAATACGGGGTCGAATTCCAGCTTTTGGGGTGCCGAACGCAAATTCTGGTCAGCAGAGGGCGTTTACACCACCAGCGTCGGTTACGCAGGTGGTACCACAGAAAATCCGCGGTATAGGGAAGTATGCTCTGGACGGACAGGCCACGCAGAGGTTAGTTCTCGCGACGCATTATTTCAAACCCATGTGCTCCGTATCCAACAAGTCCCGCCTGCACTTGTATACCTGACATGTGGAGCGTTTTTGAATGTGAATTAGGTTGTCAATGTGGTGTTTGATGAGACGAAAACATCCTATGAGAAAATCCTCGACATCTTCTGGGACTCACATAATCCCACTACGCTCAACAGGCAAGGGAACGATGTCGGCACTCAGTACCGTACGTTTTGAGAATCACAAACCCGCTCTGCCTGCCCTCGAAGCCTCACAGAATAGAATCTGACCAGCCCTGTTTGAAAAGTGCTTCCTTACCGTGGCGTTCTCTGAATAGGATCTGCGATATATTACTATGATGAAGAACAGAAAGCGCTTGCCGAACAGACACGCGATCATTACAACGCCCTGCTCAAGGAAGGGCGATACAACCCAACTGTGACCGAGATCACTCCCGCCCCGACTTACTTCTTCGCAGAGGAGTATCGTAAGTGGACCAATTCCCTACAGCCACTGCCCTTACGACAAGCAACAGCTGCGAGGTGAAATCAATACTAACCAGTCTCGTTCATCCGCCGACTTGATTCATGACTTGAACCCTTGAATGTGCGCGATATCCAACTTGTCATCCGGTATGCCTCAATCTATGCACGGTCTTTGACGTGAAAATGGTTGCACGCAGACCAGCAATACCTGCACAAGAATCCCAATGGGTATTGCGGTCTAGGTGGCACAGGGTTGTACCGCCCTCGAAAGTGAGACAAGAAGCACAGCTGAGCACTTGTCCAGCAAACTATCGCTGCCGACCGTTTGGGCCTATAGTATTGAAGTAATTTGGTGGTGTAGATGCGTAAAGTAGGCTGGGAGAGATCAAGGAATTCTTTCCTATCGTCGTATTGAAAAGTGTTTCAATCTGTAGAATCCGTATTGCCACCCCCTCTACCATAGCATACTGTATCTACCGCTATGCAATGACTGTATACACATCGTCTATACCCATCAATCACTGTTCCGAGAGTTATGTCCGAAACCTACTAACGCCATCTGCACACACCAGGCAGACTTTTCACCTGCTTGCCAAGATTGTCTTGGCTCCAAATCTCGACTGCAACTAGCAGCGAGAGAACTCACTGGCCATCCCCTTCAGAGCCACCCTCCTCATGCCCCTCAGTAGGCTGGGATGGTTCCGCGCCTAGGGTCTTTCCCAACTCTCCATGCGATTCAATGGATCGGCTGCAACACCAGCGTCAAGGTTTTGGCTCCGCTTTAACAAAATTGACACTTGATGGTGGCCAGGGACGAGGACAGTACCCATCCTAAAGGTTTGGTGTTCGAAAACGCCGCGACGGCGTTTGACCTTTGCCGAAACATCGGTGGTGCAGGATAAGATCATGTTGCCAGAGTCGTCAAAGCATTCCAGAGTTCCCTCTACGACGCGGCCATCGGAGAGATACACGGAGTTGTCGGTGAAGGCAGGAGCGGATGAAAGAGACATTGGGGCCGGACGAGTGCGGTGTGGTGAGAGGTGGGGGGACACTGACGACATTGCGTCTTGAGGGCTGCGCTGGGCTGGGCTGGGGGTCGAGTTACGCAGCGGCCGGCATACTGATATGGCGGTATAGTTTACCTAGCATTACAGTTATGTTCTGTAAAGGGGACGGCAGATCTGAGATGCTCGGAGTGTGTAGTGTCCACGTGTGAGACGTGGTGATCTGTCCAAAGGAATTATTGTTGATGCAGCATTAGGCTTTCAATAGCAATTGATCCCTTGCCGCAATCCGCACCGATTCCTCGTGCGGTATGCAGGCAGGCAATTTTCGTCCATGCCACACAGGTTTAGTCGTTGCATAGAATCATTGGAATTGATTTATTTCGCTTCACTTCAAGCTCATTTTTCAAATCTCTCTCCGAATTCAACGTGATAATGAAAAACCGCCGCATCAAGTTGATTTTGCATTTTGAAGAAACGTCAGCCACCCGTCCTACTTTAAGCCGGCCGGTCTTTCTACACTCATCCAAATGCCAGCCATCTCCAACCCCCATTTAATCTCGTACACTCCAACAGATTCCCTCCCTCTCCCCATCCTTCACTCGGTATCTAAGCTCGCCTTGCCCGCTCTCGAATCCTTCAACCATTTCACAGTTCTTCAAACGCCTCTCACAAAACTTCGCCGCATCATCTCCCTTCACAAAGTGAAAATATCGGGCCTCAAGTCCCCCCGCACCCGCATTGAATTTCAGCACGCATTTTCCCTACTTCTTGCTCACATTCAACACCAACAAGACCAACTTGATTCCAAAATGTCGGTCAGTATCATCCAAGTCCATCCTGCCCTCGCACATCTTCATCAAGACATCCAAATCCTTATCCACCAGTACGGTTTGCATGGAGGTGCGTGGGATACTCTGGGACCCCATGCCGTACTCCAAATCTTGCACTGGTTGAGTGACCCTTACTTCCAAGCCCCCTGGCATGAGATGCCACTCGGTGAGGTCCTCGTGTTCTTGAATGCTCTTGAGGAAATTGCGATACGTGAATGTCAATGGGCCGCCAGACGGGAGGCAATGAGTCACACAGAAAACTCGCCCCAAGTCTTGGAAGTCACACTCAGTGCATCTCTCATGCAGAATGGCGCTTGTCGAAGCTTAATTAGAGGTGAGGGTTCCACGGGGAATTCATTTTAGAGGCCACCGATGCTTGCTGGCATTGAATCATTTTACCTCGCAGGCCTTGTTTTCCTGATGATCGATGCGTGCGGCTGCGGAATGAAGATTCTCGACTCACTTTTCCTGCTTGAGCTCTTTTTCTCGAGGAATGCCAGCTTGTCGTGCAGAGTGGGAATACGTCACTCTGTAACTTTCCCTCTCTCTTCACTTAGAGTTAACTCTGATAGAATTGCAAGGACACAACAAAGGTCGAGGTTTCAATGGGGAAGCGTGAAAAGTGGTTTATTTGAGTTCGAGTTTTCCTGTTACTTTCCCAACTTTCATGGATATGACGTCTGGTTTCAAACTAACCTGTGCTGGAATCTCGGAAAGCCTCAAATCTACCATTTCACACCTCCCACAATCCCAACTTTCAGTGATACCCCTTGCACACATTGTTCGTGTCCCTTTGGTTTCCAATAGTAGTAGAACTCGATTTTAAACTGTTACCAAAGTGAGTTAACACTAATTTTGTCAACTCTAAGTAGACTTCAGGTATTACATCGTTGCTCACTACGGAGGTAAATGGGGTTGATTTACTGAGAGTGGTACTAATGCTGGGATTCCTATGAACTTGCATTCAAAGCGGGTTTCAGGATCTACGTACTGTGAGCACGGATTCCGTCCAGCTTCAATAACCTACGTAAGAAGTAAATTTCCGAGTTACATCAGCAGACTACTACGTAAAGCCAGATATCTGGTTTGCACAAAATGCAGTCATTTCCAGCTCAGTCTGAAAGCTAGGCTTATCTCAGTTGATCACAGGTGAACTGTAGATCAGGCTCGTTCGTAATAGAAAAAGTGTCGTCTGGAGGGGATGTGATGAGCTTCGGTTACCACACCATATGGTGTAGACTTGACTACTCCTTTCGTCTGTATCTCTCTTACACAGTGGTGATATCACACAGTAGTGTAAGAGAACTTTGGCTGGTTTTACAGAGATTTTAATTACGAGGTGATGGAGGTTACAGTTATTGCCGGAGTTCGGAGGGCCGAGAACCTGCGGGGGGAGATTGCTTTCTAGTAACCAACTATTCGTAAAAAAGAAAACTGGCCATTCTTTCAAAACAATCTACCCAACAACTTCCCCTCGAATCGCCTTTTATTCGACCCGTAATTTTACGCGTTGGATTTTTTCCCGAGATTTATACATCTTTAAAAGACTATGCACCGCGGGTTTCAGTACCCTATCTAAAATCGATAGATGTTACACGAGAGCTATCACATCAAGTACAAAGGAATAGAATCTCTGGATTCTGTTTATTAACGGCCCCAAACAATCCATACTCTACAGTATGTTTTTCGGATATTCATTAATAGTACAGTACTGTCTCTACTGTTTTTGCAGTACCTCCGCTGCATCCCTTGTATCTTACGGGACCCATCGCTATCACTGGCTTCTTTACTATTTCGTCGCGCCTTGCTTGAGGATTTTGATGTCATCTCTACATTCCGGTGGAAAATAGTTTAGGTATTTTGCACAAGAACACGTTGAGAGTTCAACCGACATACTTTCAAACACTTATGCTCCCCATATTCCCCCCCCCCGCTGAGAGTTTTTTTTTAAGTGGATCCCCCATTACTGTACAGTGTAAGCAGTTTCACATTACGCAGCTTCTGCTGTTCTGTACAGTACAGCATTTAGAGAGAGGAATATAAAGCACTGTAAAGTAATCTTTGCCTGCTGTGGTACTGTAAGCCACCTGCTGTGGACATCAAGTTGAAAGCAAAATGGTGGTCATGTAGAGTACAGTACGCCACCGTGTTAAAATATTGTAGTACTGTACGGTAGATATTGTACTCAATTGCTGTGTTTTCATTAGGAATTAGCCTGCAGGATATTCCAGGCCACAATCGACCATATCTTTCAAATATTAAATAACCCCACATTTTCCCCCGTTTGGATCGATCAGTCTTTGGGAGTTAAGACTCACTTCGGATCAAATCCCCCAGAATCGCTGAAAAGTAACTCAATTTGCCCTGTCACATGAGCTGACTGCTAGTAAGGGGGAATGACACGATCATGGTTTCACGAAATGCAGCAGAGGCTTGATTTGGATTGGAATTGGGCGATTATGTTATTTCTTGGAACAGCCGCTCATTGGCAAAATGGTCATCTGAAGTCGGCTCACAAGATCTCAATTTTTCTAGTTCACTAGTTAGCCTTTCGGAAAATTTGTGAAGATGAAATCCAGGAATTATCATTTCACTCGACAAAATTCCTTCAAACAAGAGCTATGAAATGCAATTGCAAGATGTTGGGTATGGCTTTCACTTCAGCTGCCAGTAATTGACTCCAATGGACCACTTTGACTGTAGAAAGCGGGTTAATGGAGGACAAAGTTTAGGGGCTGGCGAAAAATCAAGGCGCTGCTAACCTTTAGGCCCACATAGTCTCCCAGCCATACTTGCACTTCGATCACTTGATATTTTAGATTAGAGATCTCATTTGTAGAGCAAGAGTGATTTAAAATGCTAGAGGGAGTCTTTCTTCAAGTAGAGCGTTCACCATCCAGGAGAGAATCCCCTACAGATATCCAAACTTCACGGCCGGTTGGAGATGATGGAGTTAGACCGCCGTAGACGTAAAAATTCAATTGGCCAATAGACGGTATCTACGCTCCGGTACAAATTTACTGGGTACCAACCCACATATCTACCACAGTAAATAACCCCCATTTTCCCAATTCCCCGAGGTATGAGTTTTTCCAGGCGACAAATATGCTCCCGTGGGCTTGCGGGGTCAAAGATAGTTGGTGAAGTGGAAAGAGAAATAACTGCTCTAGTAGTCAATCCGAAAGGAGCATTCTACACCGATTGGTTTCTGGATCCGAGACCAAAAGAAAGATTTTGGTCCTAGGTTGACCCCTAGCTTGCTGAACCTCTTTTGGAGGAAGCTTTCTACTCAGAGTTAATAATATTTTGAAATTTCAAAAAATACTGCAGAACTCATCAATAATTAAGGATGAAGACGGATGGCTGATTGACTTTTACTTGGTGAAGACATTTGTAACTCTTAATACATAAAAAATGCATCACCAACAATTAAATTTATCTGAATATTGAGAAGTAGAGTACTATTATAGCTGATTCAACCATTTTTTATCACGATTAGAAGGACTCTGAGAGTATACATTCAGATTTACAACTCCGAATGGGTTCTAGCAAATCCATACATTTCAATAAAGAAACTCCCCTTTTTCCCCTCTGAGAGTAACCATTAAATACTCAAAACCGGCAGTATTTAATCTCTACATGATCATTAAATAATTCTATATTAATGCAGTAAAGTTCTTCATATTAGATTTAGATTATAAACTATTGGGACAAGTAGCTTCCGATACCTGCAAATTGGGTCCCTGGTTTGGTATGCTTTTCAAAGGGGGATATGTTTAGGTGCTTTAATGCTTGAAAGATGTGGTCGGCTGGGGCCCGGCATATCCTAGAGGTTTACCCGTGATGAAAAGTTCTATTTGCCAGCAAAGTTACCTCATATATTGTATGAAGGAAAGTTCTTTGAGCATACCACGAGATATGCCCGCCCCTTACTCATCCTTCTCCCCACCAAATTCTAACCCCTCCAGATCGGCAACGATATCAACGACCTCTTCGCCTTCTGAAGAGTTGAAATCAGACCAGCCCGTCCAAAAAGCAGGCACCCACTAATGCTCCGTACCGTAGGGTCCCATCACAGGCAGGTTAGTGTCCTTCTACGTGGCCGTAATAATCCCACTCTCGTGCCACGACGTCTGCCCATAGACATCTTTGGGTGTTGTTTGGTAATCGGCGGCTTCCGCCAAGGTGGAAGATTGGAGCTTCCCGCCACTAGGTAGCGAGCGCGGGGTGTTCAGTACCACAGGGTAGTTCACAATGGGCCTATTTCTTTTGGGAACAGGCGGAGCCGAGTGAAAATCCGACCTTACGCCGTCAAATATTGCGAACAAAAGGTCCCTCGCGGAGCGGTTCAAACCACGCTGTGCTGACTTGGACGCTTTCACACGAGGTAGCAGATCACATATGACTGCCGCCACCACGTGACCGATCCCGTAGTCACGCCACACAGTTACACTGTGCAGGCGGGTGAACCGTTGGAGTTCAGACACGAGGTGCTTGACCTGTGCATGTAACCCGTTGAGGTCTTGTTCCGGTTCACGGAGCAGGGAACGTATGTCACTTTCTAGAGGATATATCTTCCAAAAGTAAAACATCCAAACCTTTTCCCTTTCTAGAGCGAAATAGACCAGTCGCAAACAGAGGAAAGATTCTCCGGGCGGCTTAAGCTTCCGCGGGACGTCCGACCAAGCGGCCTCCGCCCTCGCAAAAGGTGTTGCGGGATCCCCCGGGATGTCCAAATGCCAATCTCCTTCGTTCTCGCATTCCTCGCCGAAATCGTCTGACAAGTTGAACGTTGGGACGTTGAAGTGAAAGTGAAGAGCAAAGTGGAGGCAAAACCTCACCAAGTCTAACCTGCTCATGTTCAAAGTGATTAGATTAGCTCTGTATCTAGCTTTAAGAATGATTGCTTCAGACTGGAGGAGGGAGATGAATTGTCGAGTGCTGCTGATGGAGTTCAAGATCATTTTATAGAAAGGAAGATAACGCTTAAATAAGCCACCTCTCTACAACTAGTCATCAATAGACTCTCATGATATTGCAAATGGTATATGCCCTAAGTTTACTATAATTAACCTCTATTAATCTTACTAAAAGGGTTTCATTGGTATATAAATGCTTGAAATATTTTTTATAATGGATGAAATGAATCTAGAGTTGATAATGTGATTCAGCAATGCCGGCTTAATACAAGTATTACAGTTACGTTGGAACACTAAAAAAGCCTCTTCAGATCGGTTGACGTGGCATCATTTTTGAGCTTTTCCCAATTTAATGCAGTCCGAAATTTACTTCAGCTGCAATTACGCGCCTAAAAACTCACGAGAATTTGTTCCACGAGAACATTATCATAACATATATTTACCTTCGTTGAAGCTTTATTTCCGCATATAGAGGCACAATCAGTTCTCTCAAGTATCTGGAAACATAAATATATTCAGTGAGTTGAAGGTATCTCATGTCATCCACTTATGAGAGATAAACTACGAATTTTGATACAGTATCGGATTTAATAGCAACGTGTTGATGTTTATCGAACTGACTGGTCCCAATTTTCGAGGTTCATTTGAATGCGCACTAAAAAAAGCCACAAATCTGAATTATTCATAAGTACTGTACATTATTAACAACCTTGGTTTTTTACGCATCAATAAACCTTCCGCAATTTATCGGCACCAAATCGGCCCCGATCGGGAGTTTCACTGGCCGACCAATACTGGAACTAAATTGGAACAAGCTACAGTCAACTTGAAGGAGTGGGACCTATGACATAAGGTACCGTCCGTTTAAGATAATTTTATGTACCTTTTTTGGCGAATAGTAGATCTAAATCTGATTCTGGATCTCTCTGATTTAGAGGTTATATCGACCAAATGTTTCAAATACTCTTGAAGGAGCACACTAAGACTCAAATTTGCATAAATAAATTATCCTTTTCAATTTAATAAACGAGAAAAAGCTGGAGTGGACTTGTAAAACCAGGTATTGCAAATTCACGTAGAAGCTATACCGGCATCGAACATTTCCGTAGCTAACAGAAGCGTACTAAAGTAAAGGGGGAATTTTTGGGTTATTTTAATGCATGGAAGATGTGGTCGGTTATATCCACACGCGGCTAATGCGTTATGTGGAATAAGTCGTCGCTGATGGGTAACACTACAGTACAGTACATGACCTTCCTTACAGAGCCGGCTCAAAAAGTAAAGTAACTCAAGTAAATCTAAAACTGGGGGGAAAAGAAAGGTTTCTTTATTTACATGGAACCCATGAGGAGTTGTATATCTGAATGCCATACTAAATACATGTACCGATGGTCGAAGCAATGTACAAATCATTGCTGTCGAGTGCTAGCACCAGCAGCAGTCTACCAGAACGTCGATGGGATGCCAGCCAGCAGACAAGCAGCGTTAGAAGTTACTGCCAACGCCGAGTGTCGCTGTAGAAGAATGCTTCGAACCTTCGAAATCCGTTCCATTGCGCGGCTGGCGACGGTTCTTGCAAGCTCCGTGACGACTGAAAAGGCCTCTGGATGCCATCCGCTAAGAGCAGAGATTGGAACAGGAACTATCCTGCTTCTCTAAGTCTAAAACTGCCGTGGAATTTATGATACCATCGGAGAAAACCTAATAAATGTGACTAATTTTGTGTCAAATATGCGCCTTTTGAATGATGAACCATCAAATTGATTTATCCCGTTATTGGTAATGAAAAATTGATAAAATTCTTTCATATATTTTTTGAGCCGTTTCACGCTCTGTATTTCGTTTGAAAGGACCGAAAAAGACAGAGCTTAGTCCTTCGATATAGCTTGAAGCAGTACCCCTTCTAGAAAACCAGGCTGGTATGACAAATAAAACCAAACAAACAAATATTAGATTGAAATGGGGGGTTAATTTACTGTGGTAGATATGTGGGTTGGTACCCAGTAAATTTGTACCGGAGCGTAGATACCGTACATTGGCCAAGCCATTTGCGAAACCGTACAATGCATCGAAAACTGTAGATGCACTCCAATCTACCAGAAGGTGGAAGGGAGGCCAGCTAGCAAACAAGCGGCATTGGAGGTTACTGTCAATGCGGAGTGCCGCTGTAAAGGAATGCATCTAACCTTCGAAAACCGTTCCATTGCGCGAATGGCAACAGTTCTCGCGAGTTCTTTGACGACGGAGAACGCCGCCGGATGTCATCCTCCAAGCGTTGAGATGGGAACAGGAACCAGCCTGTTTCTCCCAGGCAGTTCAGCAAGGAACCCTTGGTATTTCCGCTGCTTCTCTGCGTGGGCTGCGTTGAGGCTTGTGAGTGGGTTGAAAGCCCTGGCTCTTGCGTGGGACGGAGCGAGCGGGTTGACAAAGGTTACGTCGAAATAATCCGTGCCACCGACGGCTCCCATCGCCCTGATATCCAGCCTTGTCCTGTTTTGGAAGTGTAAACGAGGCTCAATGGAAGGACGTCGGGCGGCTCTTGCGAGATCGTTCCCCAGTAAACCGAATATTCGAGGATAGATAAAAAGATATTGAGAGGACGGTTTTGAAGTTTCCGGCGATGAGTAAAAGCTCAGAGTTAAAGTTATTTTGCACGAAAATAGGCCCGCAGTCTCCACACGTCGTCAAAGAAGTAGACTAAACACCCATAATAACACTGCTGATGTGAATGGAGGAATCAACAAAATTGGACTCTTCTTTATAACTCAAAGGCTTTTCAGCAACTGTGATCAAAATTTTGAGCTTTATGAATTCGAGGAATTTATCTATAATATACGGAGAGGAAGTTATGAAGACTTTATTCCACCAAGTTTAAAATAGTTGACATTGCTGCTGCGGATTTTAGAATCATTTTACATTTAAAAGTATTTAACGGTTTCATTAGAATACTATTCTGGTGCACAGATCTTCGACTTGTAGAAATTAAAAGTGGACAGCGCCTCACAAATTTATCCAAATTAAAGGGTATTACTGGCTCTAGAAATATCAAAATTATTTTCGCAGATCACGAAGTTCCTTTTTATGAACTGATTTTCCGACTTCCTCTCTCCTGTCACAGTAAGTTGACAAGAAAGTAGTTGTAGGTGATAAGCGGTATGAACTTAGTGCCCCAACTGATCTGAAGTAGTAAATTATAGGAACAGTTCTAATAGCAGTTATTTAAGACCTTTAATGATTACCAGGCCATAAAATTACGAAATAGAATACCTTCTACTGAAATAAAAGAGATGTCTAGAAGCATGTAAAATGCTTGTAGTCTAATAGGTTACCAATTATGACGAAATTACGCTCTAAGAGTAAATAGGAGCTGATGCTTAGTACCTTTTGAAGAAAGAAAAATCGAAACTTACGTCATAGATACATTGAAAAGAATTGCACAGATCTAACGAAATAAATTGAATTTTTTGGGGCTGCGTGCTCTGTGGAGATATCGGTAAAATTAATTATTTAAAAGCTCTTTTTAGCGCCAGAATCGACTCCAATCTAAGTTCCAATAAGCAAGCACTCGATATTTCTGCGTAAATACTTCCAAAATTATAAAGAGATAGTTAGAAGAGCTATAGTTTCTCCCAACCAAATTCTCCACATGTCAGTGTCTCATTGATTTATCCGAAGCAATTAGCAGTGGGCTTTTAATCTGTTTTTGGCAGCATTGGGAGAAAATTGAATCTTCTAAGTAAAAAATACTACCACTGGCAGTTTGGAAAGGGACTAGCTGATCGTTAACGTCGTTTCTCATGGATAACACCCACGCTCACCGTATATAAAATAGGGAGTTTAGAAGTTTGTAGCAAGAATGAGGGAGAAGGTTAGATCAGAGACACCACCATAATTTCAAAGCACAGTATCACAATCCAAATTAAGTTTTACCCCGGGAAACAATTCCTAAATCGGGAAAAAATCTGACTGAAAAAATTTACGCAAGAATAACACCGGGTCTACTACTTTCCTGCAAATATACTCATCAAAAATTAAGTAAATCTAACAGTTGAAGCTAAGCAAAGTAGTCATTTTAATTTTAGTGTATTTAGGCCTTTGAAGAATTATATCTCTCTTTTAAACTTAATAAATGGTCGGGTGGGAGACGGCAGCAACTTTAGCGTAACTACGGCGGATCTCTATATCTTCACATACGAAAGTGGACCAAAAAGATTGTTTTGTTTAGAAGATCGCCTCAGCATTTGAAAAGCTATTTCTGGATTTAAGATTCGGAAGGATACTGAAGTGATGGGCGGCAGAAGAACTAAAGCAAAATTTTGAGACAAAGTGATAAGAAAATGTCGTTTGACGAACGCCCTGTAACAATGCACGACAAGCAGTGTTGTGTATTGTCATTTGCGGTCGCCACAGGGACAGTATTTATGTATTGCTATTACACTTCTATGTTCAAGAGATTTCTAGTATGTCATTACTTTTTCTAGAAGCGTCTACAGTAGCCATTATGGCATTTAGTCTACGTCAGCTTAAGAGTATTTTATTGTTTAGATATTTCTAGTATTGTGTAGTAAAACCTAGTTGAGTTTTGCTACTGTCATGAAATAGGTATAAAAGGAGCCAGGGTGCTTGGTTTCGGGAAGTGATCCCACCATCAACCTCCTCACAATCCAAGTTCTCCTCATCCTTGCAAAGCCAACCTTCCCTATCCCCGTCCCCCTATCACTGTCCCCCCTATCCCTTGCAAAACCCAAGCTACCCATCTGCTTTACTGGTAGCATCGCTTCGCTGGCTTCTGCTTTCGCTTTGGTGCTTCCCTTTGGTAAGTGACATTGTCAAGTGTCAAAGTGTCATCTGCTGTCTGATTGGCTGAAATTGTTTTAGGATTTTTTCGATCCAATTTTACTGATATTGCCGTCTGGTCTCTTGAGGGGTTGATCCGGATCATTTTTTACAAGATCCGTAAACTGTAAACCGGATCGGTGTCGTGCCTCCGCGTACTCTTCCGTCGGCCTTCAGCGGCCTGATATTTATTGACCCTCAGAGGTCACACTCCTTCCGGCCAGTGTACTGTACAGTAGCACGGCGGCGGCAACCCTCATGGACAGCTGTCCCATATCCCGCGGATACTAGGGTTATCAATAATTACAGTAGCCTACAGTACAGTCTACACTATGCAGTAGCCACACTATTTGATGGTCCCTTCAGCCGGACCCGGCTTGCCCCTTCTGGGCCATTACGTACAGTGCTAGCGCCGCACACAAGCGGTCTCCAGCAAACTGCACCTGTTGGCTGGAATTCCATGTACTGACAGTACCAGTATCCTTTGGGTAAACGGGATACTAAGAAAGTACTGAAACCCTTTGTGGTCTTGGCCAGCAGTAGGAAGCTGTAGCGTAGTGATTTTACTAGGGTCGTGACTTGTGTCTACTGTTCCGCGTAATTCCACGCTAAAAGCTAACGAGGCACAGTAAAGTGTGTTGACCTGTGGGCAGGAGAGCAAGGCAACACTACGTGCAGTATCTAGACTGGTTGTAAGGCCTAGCTAGGGCTACCCTAGTACCGCTATACCTCTGACATAGTCCCTTGGGGTCCTTGCTACAAGTATTCCCTTTACATCCTATTTAACTAGTGGGCTGTTAGCTAGGTGCACAGACTTGGTCACGGATACGGGTTACGTTGACCAGCACTGGGCTTTAGACTAAGAGGCACGCATTTGGAAGAGGTAGTCCTTGGTTTAGTGGTAACCTAAGGTTGGCGTGCCAAGCTTGTCCTATAGGGCATCGTTGCAGTCTACGTAGTAGATTGGTGAGTATATACCGAACAGACGAGCTGACTCACACTCGAGTGTAGGTGTGATCAGAGCTGCTGGTTAATCACTATCTCCGCGGGTAGAGGATATGCCGCCCAGGGACGAATCCCTTGCTTGCTGTGAGGAGAAAATTATACAAGGCTGAAGGAATTTGAAGGACTGACATCATGTCGTTTATTACGCCTAACAAGCCCATCTGCTTTGATGGTACGCGTGACGCGTTGGCTGTGCGGTCATGGCTCCATTCCGTAGAGAAGTACCTCAGGCTTATCCAGGTTGGTCAATCGGTCCAAGTCAGCGCACAAAATGCTGTGGATCTCGCTTCTACCTTTATGACTGGTACTGCCGCGAACTGGTGGTTTACGATTGTGACTAATAATAAGGTGCCACCAACCTGGGAAGCATTAAAAATTCTATTCGAAGCCGAATTCGTGCCTAAAGACAGCATTGTGAGATCTAGAGACAGACTGAATAAGCTCAAGCAGAAGAAAAGCTTTGCTGTCTATCTGGCCGAGTTCAGAAAACTGTTGATTCATATTACCGATATGAGCGATGGAGAGAAACTGGCTAGGTTCTGCGAAGGACTAAGGCACCATATCTTGCTCGAGGTTCGGAAATAAAATCTAAAGGTGCTCGATCCCGCTGCGATCATTGCTTTGAATGTTGACGGAGCATACTATGGAGCTGGGGTTTTTTCTGGAAGAGGTAACTTTCCCAACAACTTCTGGTTCCCGCCAATGGAGATTGGAAACTTTGAGAGAGGTAACTCCATGGACCCGCAGAAGTTCAGGGAAAACCTGTGCTTTGTTTGCCACAAGCTTGGATGCAGATCCTACATGTACAAGTAGGGTAAGAAGGGGAAGAATCGCAGGATCAGGAAAAACCACACAGAGGTCCAGAAGAAGAGAGGAGAGTCCTCTGAGGAGGAAACGGAGTGGTCCACCTAAAACGAATTTAGGCACTTAGGCTGGACCCCATCCATGTCCGCTCAGCACAAGAAACGGTTACAACGCATACTAGATGAACTCAGATATCTCACTGACAGCACCAGACCGGATATAGGGTTTAAGGGGTTTAAGGGGCTTTATCCTAGCAGACATTATGGACCAACACACAACTGTTCACCATCAAATACTAAAGTGGCTTATTCAATACCTCAACATTACGCCAAACCATGGCATGACCTACTGCAAGGGATCACACAAATCCAAAAAAGGCCATCCAATCGCATCATTCAGCGACGTCGACTACGATAATTCCAGGGGCCGCAAATCACGCACTGAAATAATAAATGGAGGTTTGGGTTCTCTAGTGGCTTGGACCAGTGCCAAAAAACCAATTGTCTCCAAATAGACATGTGGAGCCGAGTATGTGGCCGCATCTGACCCGGTTCAGCAAGTTATATGGCTCGAGCACCTCACAATCGACTTTGTCATCCCAAGTGACCGCCCTGCCACATATATATTGAGAACAAAAGTTTAATACAGGTTGCAGACATCAAGAAAACACCAAAGGAAGGAAACTAATCGACATAGCATTTCACCATCTCGCATAAAATGTCAACATGGGACGTATACTGGTAACAAACATCTCCACGCAACACAACCTTTGCAGATGCCTTCAAAAGGCCCTTGGTCGAGTCAAAAACGCCAAGCATGCGACTCAGATGCGTATCGGACCCCTCACATCGATCAACACGATGCATTAGAGTAGCCACAACCTCAACCTTAGGCAAACTCTGCTTCGTAACTCAACTCATTGCGATCTCAAAATACCATTTTCACCCGGAACTGATAAAGCAACAGTCAATGAAAACGGAAGTTAAGGTCGCAATTGACGAATCAATCAAGACAGGCTGTCAATAGTAGAAAACAGTATACAGTATAAGCGGCTAGCAAATGTACAATTGTATAAACAGAGGTAACGGTCTGCGTTCCGTCAGAATTAATGAATATATTATTTTGTAGTACATTACTGCTAAA
This sequence comes from Kappaphycus alvarezii, assembly GCA_002205965.3. NCBI lineage: Eukaryota > Rhodophyta > Florideophyceae > Gigartinales > Solieriaceae > Kappaphycus > Kappaphycus alvarezii. Next base: position 601,965 of record NADL03000608.1, on the reverse strand, counting down.
GTGAGTGCAGAGGATGGGTGTTGAGATGTCCAAATATTTTTGTTGAATTATAGTTCTTTATGTTTTGGCGCGCTCCCGTAGTTTCGCAGAAAAAGGCCGTAGGCTCACCTACGAGTTGTATATAAACGCCTGTGGCTCTGTGTTCTGTACCGCAGAGGAAATCAGATTGTGGAGACACAACTTGGTCAAACGCTTGTGGCTGACTCGATGAAGTATCCGCAGCATAAAATCGATTTCATCGAATTTTGCTGGAATTGTCGACGCATTCGACAAGAAGAACTTTTCTCTAGGTATCCAGGGTCGGACCATCGAGATGTCGGTGAAGGAGCCTGAAGAATCGTTTTTTGCTTGAAAAAACTGTTGGCGAGAGAAGCCATTGAAAGAGATCAAGCAAGTTATGTGTTTACTTAAGAAGAACAATAAGATATGTCACGCCCTGAGACCAGGGGTAGCCCGGCCTGCGTTGACGAAGAAGCTTCGTTATCGGGTACTTCCAACACTGAAACCCAAGCTGTTCTAGATAAAGAGAACCCAGAGCAATGCCAGACTTAGGTACAGGATAATGTTACCACCAATTCCATCAACAATGCTCTTGCTGAGGATGCAAAGAGTCTGGAGAAGGTTTTAGCGGTTACCACAGAGCTTTAGGATTCCATCAAGGCGAAACATGACTCTTCCATAGGGTCGCCAGATAAAACCAATCAATTGACGATCAATACCATCGCAGCCTCGGAAGTGAAGAGAAAAGACATCAAAGAAGAGTTCATACCCATTTATGTCGCTTAAAAGCTGTATATGGCTGGATTGGAGTCCATAAATTGCCGCAGAGTCGGAGAAGGCTCTTTTGACGATGCTTAGCGCATGTGGACCCGTCTTCTGGGCAAATCTCCAATACGTGTCGAATACCAGAGGAAGCTCCTACCTTTTTCATTTGACCAAGAGCCAAAGGAGTATACTTTGACGTTGCAGACACATATCTGGGAGCATCTATTGACTTTCTGTGGCACATACTGGAAGAAAGACTGTGCAATGATGACCAACTTGGCGACTCGCAAGAGAAATTCTGCACAATTCAATGGGATGAGTGAGGTGGTCAATTAAATTGTACGCAGTGCGTATAAGATCGGGAGAGTGTGTGCTCCAGATCCAGATAACCAACAATATGTTGTTAAAAAGATTCGAAGCTGGCCTATCGCTCAACTTAAGGCAATAAGCCATGGTCGTAGCCCGGAGCTTTGATATGGTGGGGTCATTCTTCTCTCTCGACTGTTTTCAGATCAGCAAAACGCCTCCAGGGAGTCCGTACGAGAATTAAGGGGGCCAATAAGACCACCAAAGACTCATTCTGAACATCAAGGGGCTCTAGTCAAGTGCTTCTCATGCAAGAAGACAATTAATCTTGCTAAAGACTGTCGGAAATGGATTTCTGATTCCCGTCCTAAGCATAAATCAAAGCACTAGGCTGTGTCAGAAAATGAGGGGGCGAGACCCCCGTCACAAAATTAAACCTCGGTATCCAAGCACCGATGGAAGCCAGGTATAAGCATTTGTGCCTGTAGCGAGCCAATATGCCCCAGTGGATCGGAAGAGGAAGAATTTGCCGTGAAACTCCAAGCATTTGGCGAACTTCTTACAGTTCAACTGGATACAGCCGCTCTTTCCATATGGTTTGAAAACACCTGGTTCCGAAAGAAACAGGGAGATATTGTGCGCCTCGGTCAGGAATAAACAGAGTCCGCCGACGGATCCCCAATCGAATTCCTGGCGCTGGACGCCTAAAGTTCTCATTATAGGGCCAATAGTTCACAGAGCATGTTAGTCTTATGAGAATTCTTCCCCATAAGATACTCATTGAAAGAAGATTCTGGAAGTCCAGAGTACTCTTAATCGACTTATAAATGGAACACAGCTTCCATACAAATGAGTGAGAGGAGAGTGTAAGGACCCCTAAGCAGCAGAAAGAGA